>CM021110.1:340785038-340940569 GCA_007115665.2 Sequoiadendron giganteum | reverse complement strand
CATCTTCTTTTTCAGATCAAAATACTTATGAGCTGTATACAATCCCAATTTTAATTTTATCAACTCATTACAAACCACCTTAGCCACCTTCAAGTGTTGACAACCATATTCCCCCAGTGTCATAGGAAACTTATGGCATCTTGTCTTGTGCTTCATCCCAAATCTAGCATTAACTCCGATGGCTTGATATACAAATTCCATAAGCACTATTCTATTGCTGCAGCATCTTGGAAGTAAATGGGGATGACCTTCAAACCCAAATAATCTGAAGTATGTAAATTTGGGGTATTGGATGTACCAACTTCCCCATTCAGAAATGAAAGCCATAGCTTCCTGACTTAACCTGTATCCTGCATCTCCACTCAACTGATTGATAACCACATATAAAAATGCATCATTGACTCTTCTGAAGTGAGTCTCAGCAACCTGAAGGGATAATTGATCATAGTGTTCCCATACCTTCTTTTGTCCATCCAAAACTCCCATTATACCTACCCTATTTAATCCTGGGAAAATCCCCAATCTTGCTGCAGCATAGACCACATATGAAGTCATGAAGAAAGATTTGGTCTGTCTGACCCTTGTGAGCTGATCATGTATGGCATCAGAAACAATCATGGACCAATCAAATTGATAATCACCCTGAAAAATCACTTGAATAAAATGAAACATCCATTCCTTGAAATGGAAGGCATCCCTCTTCCCAAACACTCTGGACAACATCAATATTAAATCAGATATCTCCTTCTTAAAGTCTGCCCTCTTTGGCTGATCTGCCAGTTTGCTCAAAGACTTCTTCTCAGTACTTAACCATCTTTTGTTTAAATGAGACTTATTGTATTTCTCCAATGCCTTATCCTCAGTTAACTACACTAAATTCTTGGGATCAAGAACATTGAATATGTTTTGGAACATCTACGGAGTAAGATCTATAATTACATTATTCTGTGAATCCATGCATAATCTTGTAGCTGGATTATAAGTACTGGCCACTGTATATATCAACTTTGGACACTGAACTAACAAAGGAAACATAGTGATATGTGCAAGAATGGAGTCAACAATCCTTTGAGTTCTCCTTGTCAAGTTTTCCCTTTCTGCAAAGGTCTCTTCATGTAATTCTTCAAAACTATACTGTCCCAGATTGGTATCTATGATATCTGACCAGTTTGATTCCACCTTGCTCGCCTTCACCACCGGATTCCTATGATCATACCTTAATGTATAAGGTAACTGTTCTAGTTTCACCTTCTTGATCTTTGGTGCAGGCTTTGATGTTCCAGCCAGTTGATTCCTTCGAGCAGCCTCTCCTGACGTTCCTGACATCTCTCAAATCTCCTGCAAGCAAACCTCTAATTAGACCCCTTCCAATAAATCATTATAAAACTTGTTTTAAAAACATACTTGTTACATATGTATCAGAGTCAGAGTCGGACAGAAACACAAAATAATCATTTTTACAAGACTGGTGGACTTGGAGCAAAAACCAATATAGGAACTTCAGCTAGTAACAAACAAGCTCAGAGTCGGAGTCGGGGAAGTTATTGGAACCGGGATTGGAATGAAAAAGGGATTTGGTTTTCTTCAAATTCCTCTCATTTGATATTCTATTTCCATTCCGCCTCCCCCTCTGATTTGTTTATCGTTACTTTGAAAAAAGACTTTCCGCAATATGCGGAGCCAGACACGGGATGAAAATGAAACTTATAACCTTTACAAACAAAATTCTTAAGTTTAAGATCAGTTCCGATCTCGCCTCCGCTAATTATCACATACTTCAATAAAACCTTTTTAGAACACGAAATCGAAAATGAAATAGAAATGGAATTCACATCTTTGGTAAAAACAAACTCTTATGCCAATACCCATTCCAATCCCGCCTCCACCTATGCTAATCATGACATCATCAAATTTATTCATTTTCATCATAACTTCATGATTAAACCTAGGTCGCCATAACATAGCAAAGGGGCTTAAAAACTCTACCCTCATATGACCGTGGGGGAACAATTATATTTTAGAGCCATTTATTTAAAACTTATTACAGAGACCGACGAAACCCTAATCTAACAAACTTAATAAAACTAGGGCATGGGTTTTAAAACCCTGCCATTCTACCGAACAACGAAACCCTAAATTAAACAATAAACCTAATCTACCTCAACTCACTATAAAAATCTCTAATCTACCTCACTGTAAATTCTTAATCTAACTTACACCACAATAAAAACCTTTAATCTAATCTAAATCTACTGCAAATCGAAAACGACACGACGCGATCACAATTAAGTCATGAAAATGATAATGCCCAAAAATAGAAAGAAACGACACAACAAAATAAAACAACAAAGATAAAAATAAAACTAAAACAAACCAAAACAAGAACCTACTCATTCAATCACATCGTTGATCATAAAATTGCTTAAAACACAATGATTGAACACGTGAACAGATACAAAGCAAAACACAACGAACAACAAAGATAAAAGACCTACCTCAAATGCAAACAAAGCCACGCTGACTTTCTGAATCAATTCGCACACAATCCCTTCTCTATCTCGATCAATTTGCTCAAACAAACTCTGCCATTGCTCTTCACGCTCTCAGACTTGTAATAATAACAATAATAATCGGCTTTAACCCTTAATAAAGAAAAAGTATGTGAATTTCTACCTACATCAGCAACCACCATTAATGCATTAAAACACAGTAAAGGCAGAGTCGGAACTGTAAGAGAACAAACACTGGTCTATAGTGCAAGTTCTGTCAAAAAGTCAACGACAAAAATTGGCGGGGTCGGAACCAAAATGGAAACAGGATCTTAAAATCACAAACTTTCCAAACCTTATTCCCATTCCGACTCCGCGTCCGATAACTAAAAACAAAACCAAAAACAAAAACAAAAGTTAAGTAAAAGACCAACCTAATAAAACAAAACAAAAAAACCAAGACAAACAAACATTAAAAAGGGAGCGGAGTCGGAATCATAATTGAATTTGATTTTGCAAATTTTGAATAGAACCATCCCAATTCCCACTCCTGCTCCGCTTCTACTAAAGAGCAAAAACAAAGGCAAAGAAAAGACCATCGGGATCAGAACCAAAAATACACCTCAAAAGACCTTTCAAAACCTGATTCATCTCCGGTTCCGCTTCCGACAGAGAAAACAAAGAAAAACAAAATATTTGGCAAAACTGTACTCCAAATTTTGTTCCAAAAACAACTAAGTACAAAAACACAAAGGGGGACCCATTTTGACCAAGACAAAAAGATGGGGTGGTTATGCAAGGCATAACATACCCCAAATTCACATTTCTTCGGATTCAAAGATATACCATACTCCAAGGATCTACTAAATCCCTTCTCCAAATGCTCACAATGATCCTCTTCCTTTTTGGAGTATGCTGTCAAGTCATCTTGGTATATCAGCAAAAATAAGTTGATGAAATCTGAAAATTCCACATCCATGGCTCTTTGGAAAGTAGCCCCTACATTTTCTAGACCAAAAGGCATTCTCACATAAACATATGTTCCCCAGGGTGTAGTGAATGTTGTATTATATTTCTCAGACTCCTTGACCATAAGCTAGTTGTAACCAAAGAACCCATTCATCATAGACATCAATTCACAGCCTATCACCCTCTATAACATGGCTTCCTTGTTTGGTAATGGATAGTTGTCTTTTAATGAAGACACATTCAAATTATTGAAGTCTACACATAACCTGATGTCTCCATTTTTATTTCTTACTGGTACCAAGTTTGACACCCAAGGTGAAGGTATGATTGGCTTAATGATCCCTGCATCCCTTAGCTTCATTAACTCTTCTTGCATTTTGGGAGCTAAGGTAGGATTAATAGGCCTTTGTTTTTGCCTAAATGGCTTGGCACCATCACTCAAAGGAATCTCATGTTGGAACAGATCCTCTTTGTCTTCCTTAAGATCACCATAAGACCATGCAAATACATGTCTAAACTTCCTCAATAAGTCAATTAATATTCTTCTCACCTTTGGTGATAGTTTATTTCCAATATATACCTTTTTTGGCGATGCTTTTGTTCCAATATTTATCTCTTCCAAGTCATTAGGATGCGAAGCAGTATGATTAGCCTTTGTCCTATCTTGATTGTCAAATATTCTTTCTAATACAACCAAACCCTTAGGAATTGTATTTGTTTTTAACTGAATTACTTCATTTCCAAACACAATATCTTTACCATGAATTGTTTCTACAAAAGCTCCAAAATCAATTTATTGACTTTCATATTCATCCACACAATTTAGGAATCTCAATATGTCATCATCATTATCAAAAACTTGCCATTTTTTGATATTATCAGGAACTGATGGCCTGGTTTACAGTTCAACCTTTGAGATCCCAGAAAAGGTTATATCATCTGGCCTTAACGCAATGTTCGCTAATAAATCGACCACTTTGTTGTGGCCTCTCTCCATCCAATCTATACCAAATGCATCAAATTTTTCCAACTCATCCCAAACAACACTCCTATACTGTTTCAACGTCTTATTCTTTGATACGTACCTACCTCTAACTTGGGAAATCACAAGGTCAGAATCTCCAATTACCTTGAGCTTCTTAATCCCATTCTTTTCAGTCAATCTCAACCCCAATAATAGTGCCTCATATTCCACCACATTATTTGAGCAATCAAATGATAGAGTGAAAGAGAACCTAAATGTCTTTCCATTTGGTGATCGTAACAAAACACCTACACCTGATCCTTCTTTTGAACTTGCACCATCAAAGTACATAGTCCACAAGTCATCACACTCTGACAATTGTTTTACTTCTGTGTCAATCAGTGCAATGGGCTTATCACAATTGTTAGGTAATTCCTCAACTCTAAACTCATTTATGCCATTATCAATAAAACATGTCATATTTTCAGTTGGATCATGCTCAATCATATGGGTCACTTTCGATTCTCTCTCAATCTTGACATTTTTACCATCAATGTAGAAAGTAGCAAATGATAGGTCACACTACATGTTACTCCCCATTGATGCACTCCACTTTCTTGACAATAGCATCCCAAAATGCAGTGGGATGTCTACAACTAGTGCATTCATGGCTAAGTCCTTCTTAGGATACTAAGTCAATTTATAAGGTAATGCTCTAATAGTCCCAATAACTGGCACTTCCCTTGAATCCATTGCATAGCATTTACCCTGAGTAGTATCCACTGTCAGGACCATTTCCTCCATGATCTTCATTGGCATAACATTATTTGATACCCCTAAATCAATCATACAATTCCTTAAAGTCTTCCCATTTATAGCAACACTCAAGAAAAAGGGGTTTATGTTCTCAAGGAACATATTAATAAAATTCCCTAAATATACAGGGGGAATTTGTGACACAATTCCCTCCACTTCTTTCTCTTTTCTTTCTCCTTTATCCTTTGCTTCTTTACAACTACCTTGTTCAACCCTATTAACAACAACACTTGTGATCAAGGCTATTGTCTTTTCCTTATGCTCATCTATTCTCATCATTTATAGCAAAGGTACAAAAAATTTAACCTAAGAAAGCACTTGAAACATATCTATGGGTGTATATTTTGGAAAATCAGACACCATACCTTCATCATTTTCCTTCTTCTCTTGTTGCTTGCTTCCCTCAAGTTTCCTCTGCCTCCTATCCTCCAAAGCAGGTTCAATAGACTTTGTAATCACTTTAGTCTCCACCAATGATGAAGTTGTATCTTCTTGAGGCTTTAGATTTCCATTATTTTTCACCCAAACCTTATCATTTTTAACCTCTTTAACTTTGACAACATCCTTCTTGTTATCAACTTTAACACCCTTATTTTTGTCCTTTTATTCTTTAATAAATAAGCCAACAGGTTTACCCTATTCACCACCCACAATTTTGTTCCTCAGCTAGACTAATATTCTCATTTGAGCAGTCATTTCCTCAGTCAACCTTACAATCTCTTCTTCTGATGGTCTCCTTAGGGACACTGAATCTTCATCCTACTCCATATTGCAAGCATTATGGTCAAAATCACCTTCCTCATCAGAGAAGACCTATTGATGATATATCTCACTTCTCTACCTTTGACTATCCACATCAACTCCCTGTGAGTCATCACCAGAGAAACATTTTGCCTCATCAATGTATGATCTGACCATACAAACATCCACATCACCCAACTCAATTTTAGGAGTCTACTCATAAGTTTCCTACTTTGTTCCCTCAGCAACAAGCAACTGAGCAATACCACAGTGATTTTGATCATGTGGATGTTGAGAAACCTCACACCATGGTCTATCTTGTACCAAATTTACTGAATGCTTCTGCAAGGGGTCTGGTGTATGTTGATCATGTTTAGGCTTCTGGCTAGGCAAGATTGGTTTCCCATCTTTCCAATTTGTATTATAAGGGTAATTTTGCAACCTAATTTATCTTTCATTCTTATTATATTGTTTCTTTTCATTTCCTATACCCTTTTCTTGCTTGACAACAATATATTTTATGTCTTTCAAAGTGCTCAAGACCTTATCCCATTTCTCATCATCCTTAGGCTTTGAAGCCGAAACCTTCTCAACCTTATCCTTAGGATTTTTTAAAAGTGTGGTCTCTTCTCTCTTACCATATTTCCCAGAACCTCACCTATTACTCTCAATGTTTATAGCCACCCTAAAAGAATCCCTCATAGTCTGAGGGTATTTATCTCTGAGGAGGTATGCCATTTTAGCATCAAAAGCATTGAAATGTGGTTAGACAGACATTCTCATCAAGCCTCAAAACCTGGAACAATTTATACATTGCTTTTTGAAACCTTAAATTAAAATTTGTTACAGGCTGGTTTAGTGACTTCTTGATATTGTTGAACTCATTCAGCATGAAACTACCATTGGTGTTATCACCATACTATTCCTTGAAACATTTTTCAAACTCATCCCATGAACCAATACTAGCATTAGGTAGACCTATGTACCAATCCCTTGCATCCTCTACCAAGTATTGTACAAAAAAATTCATTACAACATCTTCATGCTCTACCTCATAGTCATTCAACATATCCATGAAAGATTTTAAATGTTCCTCTGCTGTCACAACATTATTGCCAGCAAATTTACTCATATATTCTCTCAAATCATCAGGGATGGGATTTGGATAACCTAGAATATGATCAAAGTACAATTGTTTATATCTTTCTAGCTGTATAGGTCTTCTTTGAAATAATCCCTCAATCTTCTGAGATTCAACACCAGATCCTATATTTTTTACCCTAGGGCCATCCTGATTTATATTCACAAACTTAGTAGCATGGATTTTTGGGCTAGAATTATTTATGTTGGTATCTAGATTTATTTTAGGACTAGATCTCAAGGCATATTGGTGACTTGATGAGGTTGCAGCTTGTGTAGCCTCATCCATGCTTGACCTCTTTAGGAAACCTATTTTTCTTTTCATTTTTGCATTTGCAGCCTCAATTTCTATCCTCTTCAATTCCTCAGGAAGAGCCTCACCCTCCCTTTTAACCTTTTCTAAGGCAGTCTCAACTTGTAATGGTACATGTGTCAGAAGGTCTCTTTTAGGAGGGTGGGAAGTCACCTTATCACTTATTTTAATCTCCTCATCCTTTTGTTTTCCCTTGTCTAAAATGGGTTTAGGGTTTGGATCACTTGGTTCAGGCTTAACAGGGTCTGAGAGTTTTGGTTGGGTATCCTTTGACCTACATGACCTACTTTAGATGCAGGATTTATCTCCTTATCAAAGACTTCACCTACAACACTTGGCTCAGGTTTTTCTTGGTTCAGGGCTTTCATTATTGCCAACTGCCTAATCAACCTATATCTATCAATTACAACATGCATCAGTTTTGTTTCTCTCTCATTTTATCTTTTCCTCTCGAGGTTAGCTTATTTTTGGATCTCCCACCTTAAGGATTCAATGTCTCCAAAAAATCTTCAGGGTTAGGCAAGGTCATCTTAGAACTTGATGTATCACTTAAATCTATAAGGTTGACTTCTTCAAGTACATGTACAAACAATAAAGGAGTTCCATCATCCTTAGCAGGAGGAGGAGGCACATCACTGGTGCTTTCTCTATGATGGCTTTGAATTCTACTCCTACTTCTTCTCTTTTCAAAGTATTGAACACTAACAGGTCCTTTATTTTGACATGTTACATCCTCTTGGTTTTGTGTATTAAATAATGCATCAAAAAATCCATAGCTATCTGACTCTGAAATTTTAGACACCTTTTCAAAAAATTTAGGGATAGGATGTAAAGACTTAATTGTACCTTGTTTTATAGGATTCTGTGATGCGGGAGCAACATGACTAGATTCTGGTCTTTTCTTTATCCAATCCTTCTTCTTAGTTTTAGGAAGTTCACTCTCTAATGTCTATTCTGGATGATGTTTCATGAACAACCTGGTGTTCTTCATTCTGTGTACTTTTCCAAAAGATCCTTTAACTTATATTAAATCTTCAAAATAAGATGCACACTGGTGTAGAGACTTTAGAGTTGCCACCCAATTATCTTGGGAAAACCAAATATCCAAAAATACTTAGTGAATTTCAAAAGACCTTTGGAACTTTATATTGACAACGTACAATGTACTTCACCACTGACTCAAAACGCTTTGAATAATAGAAGATATGGACAAAATTAACATAGAACTATGGGCTCGACCTTCAAATCACAGAAATACTATGAAAACTCTATGCAAAATGGACAACCAACACACTGACAAGAAAAATTAACATCCCCAGTAGAGTCGCCATTTTGTTGGTTGTTTTTACTGTAACCAGGTTGATCTTCTAATCTACCTATGGAATTTCCAATTCCAATCAAGGGCAACTCGAGGGACCTGGACCAACTAATGAGGATTTTAAAGACCTCCTACACTTTGGGCTCTGCAAGACCTGGGAGGGTGATCCCTTAATGTGTTTACAACCTCTGCACCATTATCATAAACAACATTAACAATAATATAAATTCTCACTTAATAACTCAACAGAACGGGGTAATACTAAATAGAATTGGTTGTTCATCAATAATATCAAACATTTGGAGTGTGAGATAGTCACAACAATACTTCACAATAAAAGAGTCATTATTTTTCAATTTGTAGCAAGCTCCGGGTGAACACAAACAAACACTAAATCACAAAGAACAAATGCAACTTAGATCAGTGCCTTAATTCCATTGGAGGAGTTAGATCCACAAATACCTAAGGGTTTATAACAGATTCAACACATATCATATAAGATATTTGATAATATTGTCTTACAATATCACCAATATGTAACCCTAACTCAATACTACTTATCAGATCCTTGTACAGAACAAATCAACCTACAATATCATTTGAGCATTTTAATTAATTCCTTGAATTAAAGCTAAAACAAGAATTTCACACACCACAACAATGAGATGAACAAAATAACCCTTGATCACTTTATTCAAAATTCAAATATACTTGTACACAGGAGAGACATGAGCTCAAATTTATCAGTTTAATTCAAATGCCAATACTGTCATAAAACATTATATCTCCATGAATTCAAAACCTACAACAAAATGACCTAGAACCCAACTTGAATTTTCTCTATAACTATCAGACTTTACAATTTCTTTGCAACTTCACCTATACTCGACCAAAAATTTCTAACTTGCTAACCCATACTTCTGGCCTTGAAATCCTTCTTATAGAAAATTAAGGAGCAAACAAGCATCGGGCCAGAAAGCACACATGTCACTAGTCACTTGGACTGCTTTGTGACAATTCAAAAATTAGTTACAATAGTAACCTCCCCCCAAAGAATCTTCTTGTTCTAGCAGCAACAAATCTTCAAGAACTTTGCGCTTAGACTGCCACCAAAACAAAACTAGAAATTGTTATAACTGCAATAGTTGGTTGATTAACTGTTAGCAGCCTACTCCTTCCTTTACTCCTCTTCAATTAAATATGTATTCACCCATGGCTGGTGTAAGTGTGAAATAAGTAAATAAGTAAATACACCTCTTAATGAAACATTATATCAAATATTCAACAAATAAACTAGTTTAAAGAAAGAATCTTCTAAAAGCGTCTCATTGTTTCCTATCTCTATTAAATCATAGAGGGCTCTCATATTTGGTAAGCACTTGTGACTATTAAAATGTCAATCTAGAGAATGGAATGATGCTAAATGCAATGATGTGATGATTGATATATCTAATTGATAAAAATAAGCTACTATAATCTATTCTGACATGAAACTATGATGATGAAGCTACATTAAAACTACTATGCAACCATGATTATGAATTCTAAAATGCTTATGATACTACAATTCTATTGATATTGTTGTGATGCTTGATCACTTGATTGCTATTTCCTGTAGAGTAAGATTGCACAAAGATGGGATCCATTTCTTGTTGAATCAGGTTGTATTTATAGATTTACGACCACAGATTTGCATAGGGGCAGAAAAGTAGAGGCTTGGATTCAATCTGGAGGATTGAATGGTGAGAGATTGAGAAGATTGAGAAGATTTTGGGAATTGTTCCTCCCCATGAAAACATCAAGCCAGATGATAGGAAAAATTGATGGAAGAGGACGAAGGAGTTTCCTGCAAATGTATCTTCAATTTGTCTCAAAATTTTCCTGTGAAGATTGAGTCAATTAATTTAGACATAAATTAGACATATAATATCTAATTTGATTTGTGCAACTTTTGAGTGAAAATAGGAAATAGCTGCAGAATGCATTTCCATTGAATATTTGGATTTATTCAATTTAGACAAGAAGATATTTAATTTAATAAAACAAACTATAGAAGGGCGGGTGCATGGAAATGGTAGCAATTCCGTGGACACCGTAAAAAAAAAAATTTGAAAACCATAACGCGCTCGCGTTATGTCTTTCGTTAAACCTAGGCAAGGTCTCGACGACTGCAACTATAAAGAAATAATGCAAGCACATTATAACACACTCGCGTTATCGACTATTAAAAGAAAAAAACAAATGCAAATCTCTCATTCGCATTTCGACTGGTTTTTTGTGTACCCATAGCCAAAAACCCCAAAATATCACGCTCGCGTTCTAGGAGAAGAATTTCTTCACCAAGAATCCGAATTTCTTCGCAAAGATGGCACCACGACGACAAGGAGCTGTAAGAGGTAAGGATTCTATGCTTTTTGTTTTGAATTTGTTAGTTTTAGGTTGAATTTGATATCTATTTGTTTGAATTTTTAGGAGATGCAAATCAACCTGCAAACCCTCAAAATCCTCAAGATCAAAATCAACCACAACATCAACCTCCTCCACCAATCACTTAACCCCCTCCTGGCACTCAACAAAATTTAATGAGTGAAATTGAGAACAACAAAAAACAAATTGAGGATTTGATCAATAGGTTGAGTGATCCAAATGGTTCAACCATAGAAAGAATGACCCTAGCAAATTCCTTGAAAGATATGTTAACAAACGTAGATTCAATTAGCAAACAGATAACTTGATGGGAAGATAGGAGGCAGGTGGCTAGGGATTACTATGCAAATAAACTATCATACAAGGATGTGAAAGATTTAAAAATAACAAAAGGTGATTTGTGCTCATTATTCATTGACCCACGCACAAATAAAAATATTACCCTCAATGCGAAGAGTTTTCCTATCCATTGGTGCCACCACCAACAAATGAAGGAGCGGTTTTATGATAGGTGGTACATGGTCTTCGATTACCCACTGTGCAACAATTGCGAGGTCCCACAATATTTCCTTAGGAAACTATATAGTGAGTTCATATTGAACAAAATCCCAAATTATTTTGATATGAGGGATTTCCAGGGGAGAGGTGGGGGGTCAGCTTAGGATAGACTTGGTGCACAGTCGGATCCTATGTGGCAAGGTAGAAAAGCTCTCGCTAGGACACCTAATGAGCACATTGTTATGCCTTTCGTCATGAAGGAAAGTGCTGATGTAGAAACATTACAGGAAATCAACACTTTGACCCAGAGTGTCATCCATCATACTAGCCCTATTCTACAATGCCATCCAGGGGAGTCTTCTAGTGGTGGTCTTCGAACACATGTGTGTCAATCTTGCGAGGCTACTTGTTCACATGACCCCACCGACCCTCAGGAGACTAGTACACAGGATCCATCTACAGGTATGGAGATGGAGAAGGCAGCTAACATTTTGCATGAGGCATATGGCATTGATAGTCAAGTAAAAGTTAGTGCATGTGTTCATTGAATTTAATTTATTAAATTTTGATTTTGAAATGCAAGATTAACTAAAAATGTTTTATGATTTTAATAAAATTGCAGGGTCATAGTGTTGAGACTAGATACACCGGCCCCCCACCAACCTATTTTTGCAGTACACATATCACTAGGGTATGTAACTAGTAAACAATTATAAGTTTATTGCATATTAATGGCATTGTTTTAGGAATGGTAATTTAATATGCAATTTTGGATGTTGAATAGACTAATATTGGAGGTTTTTATGAACACTTCCTAGTGGCGGTGGATTTACTCAAACCTTCATGCAGGCAATAGAATAAGGAGTTTAACTAATGAATCAAGTACTTTATAGATTTGTGTAGTTTATACATGCACATCGTTGATTACGTTGAATAATTTGTTGTTTTATTTTTAGTTGTTGCGAGACAATACACCTTCGAATGTGACGAGGGCAATGGATATTGGTGTGACATCTGCTATACAATCCTCGATGGCTCTGACATAAGAGGTATGAGGAAAATTAGTAAATTTTAATTTACATTTGTTGTTATAGATGTTAGTTAGTGAGAAATCAAACCATTATTGATTCACGTAGTTTTTGTCTATTTGTATGGTTTATACAGGGCTTGAGCATGCCTGAGCATGGCCGTGAGATGGCTGCAAGTGATTATTTTGTCAAATATATCATTTTTTATAATGTAATTTCTATATATTCATGTCTTTACTTCTTATTGTAACAGGTAAAACTTCACCATGAACTAAACCCTAGGAGGAGTAGCAGGAGCACTCCACGAGTGCAGCAAAAATGAGTGACAGACCTATCGCCATCCGAGCGAAAAGGAAAGGGAAAGATTTTATTTCCTGGGCATGGAGAGCAATGACTTTTGATTCCAGAGTCCTTTATTGTATGCCTACATGGTAGTTTTGTACATATTTTTTATTGGACATATTTGACATTGTATGCCTAGATGGAATTCTTGTAAGCCTATATGGCTATTTTGTACATATATTTTATACTTATATCGACATATATTTATGTATGCCTACATGGCTATTTGGTTAATACAAATATTTTTTTTTGATGCCTGTCCATATTTGCATTCTAAATTGATGGTTCAATAGATATGAGTTACGTATATTCAAGTGTATACTTTACAACTTACGTGTATAGTTTGTGACTTACGTGCATTCGAGTGTATACTTTGTGGCTTACATGTTTTCATGCATATACCTTGTATTCGTGCATATACTTTGTTTTAATTTGTGTATACTATATATTCGTGTGTATACTTTTTGAGGCTTACGTGTTTATGAGTACTTGTAGTTCCCTTATTGACATGTACATGTTTGACTTATTCACGTGTATAATTATTAATTGGTTAGCCCTAGCATTGTTCTATGTTTTTAGATCAAATATTGCAACCCTAAGTCCACAAGAAGGTTACTTGTCCTAATTTCCGCAAATGTCTTTAAGATGTTCATCCTTCTTGAGTAATGTGAACTATTGATGTTATCTAGATCTTTGAAACTATCTACAATCATGTGCAATACTTTAGAAGCTAGAGCTATATCTAATACTACAAATGACTGCTCAATGGAGTCCTGATAGCAATATCACAATTTGACACATTGTAGTAAATACCTCCTACTTATCAATTGATGAGCTAAAGTGATGGAGAGTCCTATCCCTCAAGAGCACTCTTGCTCTTCCCAAGACCTATTCTCTAGTCTTCCTAGGGTATTCCTCTCTACTCTACTCAAGGATCACTCCTAAACCCCTCTCACCACGTAAGACTCTCCACTAATTTCAAATTCTTCTCCATCACTCCCAATCCACCACTAAGCTTCCTTGGGCTCCACACTGACCCAAAGTGTCCTAACCACTCTAGGGCTAGGGAAGGGTATCCTAGTTGTCCCTTTTTTGATTTTTCTCCTCACTGATCCATCTTATTGGATTCTTTCACCTTTTACCCATCACTTTCTTGAAAAACTCAATTTTAGGCCTTGTAGCCTTCTGCCCCAATTTGGCCTCCTAGAACCCGTTTTCTTGACTTTTCTCACAATCAGTCTTAACAACCCCCAATTTTTTTTGTAGATTCTTTCTTTTTACCATCAAGGATCCAATATTTACTAGGCCTTAGGTCCTACAAGTGTCCGTACATATGATTTTCCTCAAACCCCCTATTTTCAAGGGTTCCTAGGGTTTTTGGCTCTTTTTCCTTCTTTGAGGGCTTCAATGACCTCCTCAGCTCTCCTTCTGGCACACACATGACTGAGATACATGTTCCTACACTCCCATACTCTTTATTGGCACAAACCAGTCCATTTATCAACTCTCCTTACTGTTGTCCTCTCCAAGCTACTAGCCAAAATGCACTTGCACTCGCCTAGTGCTTGATGATTTCATCATCTTCCCTGCAAAACAAGACCCCAAAACCTATATGTACACTATTTACATAGTCCAAAACTTGATTCCAAGTGGCAATGAGAGGAAAGCCATGAGAAGTCAAGTGGGACTCATTATTCACAAAACTGGCCTAAACCGGCAATGAGCCCAAGAACACCAAAAACTTGCAAAAAGATAACAAGTCGGTCTAGATGACTAATATAATGCTACACAAGGTAAGTAAGTGACAAAAATGGAAGACTCAAAGCATCAAATAAGTCCTTTCAATCCATTCTTGAATGGATGAAGGCTCAAACATAGAAATTCAATGAAAACTTGCTCTCTTCCAATCACAAAAATGTACTTTCCAAGTCTCAATTCATGAAAACAATCCTCCAACCCAGGTATTAGGGTTTTTCTGAGCTTATATACATTTCTCCCATGTTCTAGGACCCTTGGGTTGGGCTTAGAGCATCATTAATGCTATTTTCCAACTTTTAGGACAAATAGCCAAGGCAACATTGCTCAAAATGCTCACAGTGTCCAAGACTTACCCAAACCACAAGCCCCTAACAAACCTATTTCCAATTCACTCATCAAAAACACTCTTGGGACTTTACATCATAGTCCTTATTCCCTTGGTGGCTGGCTAGAACCACCTACAAGCCAAAATTGCAAAGATCTCTCCAAAAGACCTTAAGGTGCTCTTGCACCATTCTCCCCCCTGCAACAAAGAAGTTAAGGAACCTATGGTGTCAAGAGCTCCTCACTAATTCCATGCTTCTTAAAGTCACTTTCTGCTATCCAAGTAGCCTCTGACTCTAGTTGACGTCTCCACTTCACTAGGTGCTCCATGTATGTCTTGTGCCTAGTCTTCTTCTTCACCTTTGAGTCTAGAATCTTGTCCACTTGTGGTCTGATTTGATCAGGTACCTTGAGTTCATCCACATCCTTACTCACCTCAGCACTATACTGTTCCTCATCCATTTCTGGTCCTTTATACTTCACCAAGTCCTTCACATTGAAGATAGGTGAAATGGACATCTCCTTGGGTAACTCCACCTTGTATGCATTGGATCCATACTTAGCCAACACTTTACACGGCCCTATTCTTTTCATCTATAGCTTACTTGGTATGCCTTTCTATAGTCTTGCCTTGTTCAAGTATACCATCACCAAATCACCTATTTCAAATTGTAGATCTCTCTTCCCTTCATCTCTTTTAGCCTCCATTAATGTCTTCTTTACCTACTCATGAACCTCTCTCATTGACTGAGCAAAATCATCAGCATGTTCACTGATTCCTTCATAACCTTTTAGGTCTCTTAGCTCAAGTACACCCCTTGGATGTAACCCATATACAATTTCAAATGGGCTCTTACTAGTAGACCTGTTTGTGCTATCATTGTAGGAAAATTCTGCCTGTGAAATGACTTGTTCCCATCCTTGTCCATACTCCTTAGTTAGACACCTCAACAAGTTACCAAGTACCCTATTTATCAAGATTTATGGTGAGCTTCTCCTCTTGAAGTTTCTTCAACACAAGTTCTAGGTGCTTCATATGTTCTTCTTTTGTTTTGCTAAAGATGAGGATATCATCTAAGTAGACTACCACAAAGACTCCCAGTCCTTCAAGACCTCATTCATCACCCTCATAAAAGTGCTAGGTGCATTTTTAAGCCCGAATGGCATTACTAACCACTCATATAACCCCTCTGTGGTTTTAAAAGCTGACTTCCATTGATCTCCCTCTTTCATCCTAATCTGATAGTAGCCACTTTTTAAATCAATCTTGGAGTAGTACTTAGCACCCCCTAAACAGTCCATTAAGTCTTCTATCCTAGGAATAGGAAACCTATATCTAATGGTTATCCTATTTATGGCCCTAGAATCATTACACATTCTCCACTTATCTCCCTTCTTAGGTGCCAACACCACTAGAACAACACATGGGCTTATGCTTTTCTTGATCAACCCTTGGTCCAAAAGTTCTTGAACTTGCCTTGCTATCTCCTTGTTCTGCTTCGGTGTTATTTTGTATGCAGCCTTGTTAGGCAATGTTGCTCCTGGTACAAATTCAATTTGATGATCGATTTCCCTCTTAGTTGGTAGTGTAGTTGGTGTGCCTTCACAAATGATATCCCTGAACTGATCCAATAGCTGCTTCACCTCTGATGTCATAGGTAGCCGACTAGGTGAATCCTCCTCCTTTGGCTTCAACATGATTGCATAGACAACTCCTTCTTCCTCCTTCATGTCTCTTAGGAATTCCTTTCCACTCATCAAAAGTACACTGGATTCTGCCTTTTCCACTGTGCCTTCTTGGGGAAAAAACTTCGTGGTTAAGCGCTTGAGCTAGAGTATACTGGAATGGGTGACCTCCTAGGAAGGCCTAGTGCCTCACCTCTATGAGCATCACTTAGAGGCAATGAGTGCTAAGTGGGCCATTCAATATCATTTCAAATTTGTTGCTATAAGCAACTTACAAATTTGCAACTTAAGACTCCTCCAACCTAAGGGATCGATCCGGTGGAACATAGCTCGGAGTGATTCCACATGTTTCTGTGCAAAAGAGGACCATGCCTAGCATAAGCATACCTATTTGGATGTGTTGGAACAGTCTGCTTGGTCACACAAGTTGCAGAACGAAAGTTGCACCACTCTATAACTTTGCACTGCTTGCATTTGATGCTTTTTCCATCAAGTGAAAATACGCCACCATTGGAAAACCACTCCAAGATAGCCAAAACCAAGATAGGTTTTTGTAGATAGGCTCAACACAATCCTATAGGATCAGACGAAAAGTTTCTAGGCATCACGACATCTGAGTAATAGCATGCTAAAGTTTGCAGTCATTTTGCACTTTGGACCCTTAAGGGATCGAACCGGTGGAACATAGCTCAGAGCGATTCCACGTGTTTCAGTGTGAAAAAGGACCATTCCTAGCATAAAAATACCTATTCAGATGTGTTGGAATAGTTCGCTTGGTCACACGAGTTGCAGAGCAAAAGTTGCACCACTTTGGAACTTTGCAAAACTTGAATTTGACACCTTTTCCATCAAGTGAAAATTTGCTGCCATGAGTAAACCACTCCAAGATAGCCAAAATTGAGAGAGGTTTTTCTAGAGGGGCCTAGCATCTTTCTGTAGGATTAGACGAGAAGTTTCTAAGTGTCACGGTATCCAAGTAATAGCATGCCGAAGTTTGTAGCTATTTTGCACTTTGGACCCTTAAGGGATCGATCCAGTGGAACATAGCTCGGAGCGATTCCACATGTTTCAATGTGAAAGAGGACCATGCCTAGCATAAACATACCTATTTGAATGTGTTGGAGTAGTCCACTTGGTCAAACGTTGCAGAGCGAAAGTTGCACCACTTTGCAACTTTGAACAACTTGAATTTGACACCTTTTCCATCAAGTGAAAATCCGCCGCCATGAGAAAACCACTCCAAGATAGCCAAAACCGAGAGAGGTTTTTCTAGAGGGGCCCGATGCCTTTCTGTAGGATTAGACGAGAAGTTTCTAAGCATCATGGTATCGAAGTAATAGTATGTTGAAGTTTACAGCTATTTTGCACTTTGGACCCTTAAGGGATCAATCCGGTGGAACATAGCTCGGAGCGATTCCACGTGTTTTGATGCGAATGAGGACCGTGCCTAGCGTAAAAATACCTATTCCAACATGTTGGAACAGTCCACTTGGTCACACGAGTTGCAGAAAAATGTGTACAAATTGTTTACATGACCTTTTTCACATTGTTTACATTTCAAAATTCAAAGTTTGCAAATTTTCCTACTCAAGGAATTTATAGAACAAGGTGCTACTACACCAAACATGAAATTCAACCTTACAATATTTGAGTATATCTCATTATGTAATTAAATCTTATTACAATGCCTCTGGCACTTCGTTCTCTCAGATCTTTTACAATGTCACTCATACATTCAAGATTCTCTTTAAATGTCTACATCATGAGGTTAATTTCAAATGAGTAACTTGAGATTCCCTCACTAAGCTTCACATGCTCTCTTATAATGGCATGAAATCAAAATTGAGATTTGTCAAAATCATCAAAATAAGTATGTTGCATTGCTTTTTTGGCTGAGATTTTCTTTGATGGCTCTTAAATCAGCATTTTCTACAACGAAAGATCAATCAACCCTTAGTAGTTTACTTACAAATATGCAAAGTAAAAGAGAAAAAGAAAGAGCATCCAAAATGGAAATGAAATAAAAATAGATGGAAGGCACTTACAAATGTTGCATGTAGGCATCAAAATAAGGATGTTGCATTGCTTTTCTAGTTGACATTCTCTTGGATGGCTCATATATCTACATTTTTTGCAAGGGGACACCAATCACTGTAAAAGAAGATGATAGCATTGGCATCAAACAAATTAATGTGCATACAAGTATAAATTAATAAGAACCAATGTGCATATACTTACAAATTAATCCAATGAACAATACGGGTCTACTCTACTCTTTATTATGTCAAGTATTGCCTCATGGTCAGACTCACGGACCTTCCATAATGTCTTGTTCAAAGGTCTACCCCCATATTTGGTCAAATGAACATTGGATGCCATGACAAGGTTCGAGTAATGAAGAATCTTATGATGCATTTCAAAGTCCTGAAAAAGGCAATGTTTAACACTTGAATGTGGGTACCTTCTAAGCCATGTTCCAGTAACCACAACTGAGCCTGTAGAGTATTCGATGTTTTCTCCATCTATAACTAGGGCCTCCAATTTATTTTTGGTCTCAACACAATGACACAAGTAATAGTTTGTTCCCTCTTCATTGTCTTCATCAGCAATAACTGCATAAACATGCCCTGCATTGATATGTGCAAAAAATCTCTTGAAATTTGTTAACATTACGAATACAATAAAAATTAAGATCTAATGATATGGAATTTCAACAACTAAGAAAGTAGATATATCACCTCGTTGAACTAGATCTGATATGTGGTCAAAGTCGACTGATGATTCTATCTATGTCAGTTCCAATGCTGTCGGAGGGCGATACGTGTGAAGTGGGCTAAGATAACTTGTGAACCATTTGTCAACCCACTCCCCTGACTCACTCTCATTCCAGTCTTGCATTGTACATGAATAACAAAAGCATGCCATCTTTCATGTATCGATACTCCATGAACCTGTATTTGAGCTAAGGAAAGAGTGTACCTCACTCAATCCTATTAGTGTACAATAGTCTTCATATGGTGCAATGTTAGTATCATCCATCAACCAAAAAAATCTATGAACTGAAGATGTACCTTCATTACTTGGACCCATCAAAGCATTACACCTCTCGATGATTGATTTTGCATTTGTCAACTTTGCACTGTATTTATAATTTAACTCTTCTCGTGCTAATGCTCTTTTCATGCATGCTCCTGCACCATCATGCTCCCCCTTTCCATGTCCAGCCTCACAAAATTTCCACATATGTTGAACACCTGTAATGACATGCATCCTACACAACCAATAGAACATGCACGAGTTCCTGAACTGTGCTGCATAGTTATCGGACCATATTATATGTTGATCATATTCTATGCCCCTCTGAGCCAAACCACTGTAGAACATCTAGAAGCAACCTTGCATGAACTCTAGAGAATGTCTGCGATCATCACTAATGTAAAAGTGGTACTCCCTCAATACCTTCCTTTGCTCATTTGTACTATTAGATGCATGAATGAATGCTATGTGCACAAATATCAAAACTTTTCTATGTGCACAAATATCTAAACTTGTGTAGAGTTGTAATATTGTGACTGCACCTCATATTGTGGTTGTAGAGTGTAGTTCTCTACAAAGTCAACCATGGATACTATGCTTCCAACTAGAAAGGTGCCCTTGCATAGCTTGAACTACGTGTCCAACCATCGGGCTCTATGGGTATGCATTGCATACTCAGACAGTATACTGTCAGGAAATATGGTCATAAATTTGTACACTGGAATCTTCTCAATAACCAAATCACACCTTTTTGCTTGAGACCAATATTTTTTAGCATATGCCACTGTTTTATACTTCCCAAACTCTACTAGTTTTTGTCCCACCTCATCTGTGCTTTCCATATGTTGACATACTGGCATACGCTAGAAGCCACCGCAACGCTTGCATGAACCATCCAAGCATGTTGTCCTATAGAATATCTGGCCATCCTCTATTTCACATAATTTTTTTGATAAGAACTCTCTTGAAGATATTGGTGGGGCTTCTATGCCACAATCCTGCAAAACATTGTTAGTATGCAAATCTAAACATATAGAACGATAAACATCGTAATGGTTAGAAAATTCAATATGTAGTCTACAACAACAAGTAGTGCGTGTGTGATTTATCTTGAAATAAAAAGGTTTAAGCAGTTCAAAAAATCTTTGAGAAATACTAATTTGAGGATAATCATTTTCAAATTTCTGAAAAAATTAGGTTTGAGTCATATCCAAAAACTGCTTTGGATGTTGCTCACGATTCCAGCTACCAATTCTCCTTCTTACGACATCCCTTTGATTCGGAGATGGCCTTGTGTTATTCTTCCAATACTCTTCAATTAGTGTTCTCAAGGCTTCGACAACTTCTTTATATTTTTGTGACAATCTCCCCGAGAATGCCCATAATTCATTTGTATCATTGCCCTCAATTCTTTGCCATCTTTCAATGGCTCTTGATAAAGTTTTTCTACTAATCCCATTTTTTCACTAGTATTTTTAATTAGGCGAGCTCTCTTTGTTTGAAAACTTACCAAAGTCAATGTAATGACACGTCGGGTGACATTACTATCCTTTGAGCGTGAGGTCTTACCCACACTCTCATAAGCATCCATTATATTCTTCACAATACACTCGATGCATTCGATGTTCTCAACCCAAGAGTCTTCATGATGTTCCTATACTTACACCCTACATCATTTCAACAAATAGTTGACATCTTGCAGTCTCGTTTAGCCTTTCAAAGAATCATTCCCAAATCTTATCAGCATATCATCTACAAGTGCGTGTTGAAATCTTACCTTCCATGTGCTGCAAAATCTCATCATCAATATTAATCAAATACTTTGGATTTCTATGCACAATTCTTGGTGGTGTTCTCCTAGGTACATACATCTCAACATTAGGAATTTCATTAATATTTAATTGAGGTGGGCTAGATTGCATACCTTTGATCGAGGGTGGAGAAGAAGACATACCTTGAGGTTCATATGGGAATGATGGCATACCTTCTTCGTCAATTTTGAGTGATGATGTACTCTCAACTTGAGATGTGTTGGATGGTGTCCAACAATATTCACTTGCGGTAAATGGTGTCCCTCCATATTCACTTGCAGTAGATGGTGTCCATCCATATTCACTTGTGCTAGATGGTGTCCCTCCATATTCACTTGTGCTTAATGGTGTCCCTTCATATTCACTTGTCGTAGAGGGTGTCTCTCCAACTACAACATCTAAATCTCTTATGATGATGCTTTTGCATTCGTGCTTGTTGTGCTGCCAATTCCCATTCTCTTTTTGAAGGTTGAGGTTCCTCTACAATTGGGTTGTTTTCATCAATCGTTTCCAATTTTTTCTTTTCACAATATGTCACCACCCAAACTCTCTCCTTTTCTTTCAAGGTTTCATTCTCTTCGTCTGTTAGTTTCCTCTTTTTATTTTTCTTCGGCATGGCAGATAATTTTATCTGTACCATGGTAATGAGATGAATATTAGTTCCTAAAAAATGTATCCATTCAAGATAATTGAAAAATATATGTCACTGAAGGCTTCATTTAAATAATACTTACAATCATCATGTACAAAAGTAGGGTCTTTTATTGTTGAACATGACTTGGAATGAAACTAATGATAATATGATATGTGTTTATTAGCTCAAACAAGCACTTTTCCATGAGAATTTGAGGAACCAAGGAGTGATTTTGAAAAATTGTTGGTGCAGGAGCACCTTAAAGGTCTTTTGGAAGATCTTGGCAATTTTGGCTTGTAGGTGGTTCTATCCAACCACCAAGGGAATAAGGAATATGATGTAAAGTACCAATAGTTTTTTTGATGTGTGAGTTAAGGAAAACTTAGGGTAGTCTAGAGCCTTGAAGTTTGGAGAATCCTGAATAATGAAATTAGGCAAATTAGTCCATGTAGACTTGGCAATTTGTCCTAAAAGTGGGAAAAGGGAATTAATGATGCTCTAAGCCCAACCCAAGGATCCTAGCACATGGGAGAAAGGTATATAAGGTCAGAAAAACCCTAATTGAGCATGTTGGAAAGCTATTGTACGATTTGGAGTTTTGGAAGGGGAATTTGTGAGTTGGAAGAGTGCAAATTTCATTGAATTTCTATTTTTGTGCCTTCATCCAGTCAAGAATGGATTGAAAGGACCTATCCAATAATTTGATTCTTTCAATTGTGTCACTTAATTACTTTGTGAAGAATTATATTAGCCATTTAGTTCAATTGCTTTTTGTTTTGCAAGTTTTTAGAGTTTTTGGTCTCATAGCCGATTCAGGCCAGTTTTTGGAAATAATGATCCCCACTTGAATTCCCATGGCAAGGATACCATGGCCACTTGGAATCAAGTAGGGTACTATTTTTACAGTGTACATATGGTGTGTGGTGTCTTGATTTGCAGGGGAGATGGTGAATTCATCAAGAACTAGGCGAGTGCAAGTGCATTTTGGCTAGTGGCTTGGAGAGGACAGCAGTAAAGAAAGTTGCTAAATGGATTGGTTTGTACCAATCAAGAGCAAGAGAGTGTGGTAACATGTATTCCAGACATGTTCGTGCAAGGAGGAGAGTTGAGGAGGTCATTGAAGCCCTCAAAGTTGGAAAAAGGAGCCAGAACCCTAAAAACCCTTGAAAATAGGGGGTATGAGGACAATCCTATGTACGGATTCCAAAGGGACTAAAAACCTGGTAAATATTGAAGCCTAGTGTACCACTAGAAGGAATCTATAAAAGTATTTTGGGGTTGTTAAGACTGTTTTTGAGAAAATCCAGGAAAACGGGTTCTAGGAGGCTTAATTGGGCAAAAGGCTACAAGGCCTAAATTGGGTTTTTCAAGAAAGTGATGGGTACGAGGTGAAAGAATCCTATGAGATGGATCAGTGAGGATTCAAAACAATAAGAGGATAGTGAGAATACCCTTTCCCAGCCACTGGAGTGGTTAGGACACTTTGGGTCAGTGTGGAGCCCAGGGAAGCTTAGTGGTGAATTGAGAGCAATGGTGAAGAATTTGAAATTGGTGGAGAGTCTTATGAGGTGAGAGGGGTTTAGGAGGGATCCTTGAGTAGGGTAGAGAGGAATACCCTAGGAAGACCAGAGAATAGGTCTTGGGAAGAGAAATATTGCTCTTGAAAGATAAGACTCCCCATCAATTGTTGAAGGAGTGGTCTATGTAATGAACTTTTGACCTTTTGCAGGGTATTTTGAAGATGTTTGATGCTTTGGAATGGTCTGGGAAGGCCCAGGTATAGGAGTTTCTATAAACCCTCCCTCTTTGCATTGAAAAATGGGGGATTTTGTATTGGAAGCCTAGTTGAGCGGGTAAGGTCCTAAGACCTAGAAATTATCTTGTTTTGAGACCTAATTATGGTTTGGTTGTGCCTTAAGAATTATAGTTTGAGTTTGTAAACAATGGTGCCATTATGAAAGATTTAAGACAACTTGTGAATGACATAATACTTGGTTGATGTTTTGAGGAACCTAGTTGATTGTAATCAGTTATTTTCAATATTTTTAAGGTGTTTTGAAGGTCCTTAAGGAATTGGGAACTCTTAATGCTAATTTGAGTATACGAATCAAATGTTTTGTGAAGGGAAATATAGTTGAATAAGTGTGTCAAGAAATTTTTTTATTTCTTCCTTTGTACTGCATCAATTTGTGCAGAGGTATTGGAAGGTGATTGGACCCTTCAGAGGAATGGGAGAGGCTTGGAGTTGTCTTAAAGGATGAATTTTGGTGAATGGTTCTGAATTTCTATAATTAGCAAGTGTAAATAATTAAGTATATAATTTGGTAATTTAAAATGTGCATTCACAACCTAACGTTATAATGACAAATAAAAATGAAAGCAAGCCATAATAGAATGAAAGAAAATTTGTAAAGACTTCACATACCTTAAAAACTAGACTTTCAAATGGAGGAGTTCAACCCAATTATGTAGCCTTAGCTTCTTCTTTCTTCAAACTCCACAACAATTTGACTTGTTCAAAAGCTTGTTCCCTTCCACACTTCAATTGTATATCAGTTTTCAATGGAATTCAAACTTTAATTGATATTATATTTCTTTCAACATGGAAACTCTGCTATTTCATGCAAATGTGGTAAAAAGATCATGGAAAAGGTGATGAAATGTGAAAAAGATGCCTACACACTTCAAAACATCATCAAAAAGATATTTTTTGTCTTAGCACGTGCAAAATCAGGGGAATATACAGACTGTGGGCCTTCAAATCACATGTATGTAGATTTTTTTACCGTTTTAGTGGAGTACAAAAAGTGCTCGTGTTATAACACGCACGCCTTATGACGCGATCGCGTTATGTGAAATTTGGTTTTCTTAGTGTATTTTTGAGAGTATAAGAGTTTCTGAGAGAGTGGGAGGGACAGAGGGGGGGAGTGGAAGATAGAGAGGGAGGGAGAAGGGAAGAGTGGGAGAAAAAGAGAGGGAGAGAGTGGGAGATAGAGTGCGAGGGAGAGAGGGGAGAGTGGGAGATAGAGAGGGAGGGAGAGAGGGGGAGAGTAGGAGAGAGTGGGAGATAGAGACCTAAACCCTAAACCCTAATCCCTCAACCCCTATACCATCTTAATCCCAAAACCCTTAAACCCTAATCCCCCAACACCTATACCCTCTTAATCCCTCAACCCTTAAACCCTATTCCCTCAACCCTTAAACCCTAATCCCTAAACCCATATACCCTCTTAATCCCTCAACCCTTAAACCCTAATCCCTCAGCTGACCCAAGCCTAATCCCTTATGCCTATACCCTCTTGAAATCCCTGACCCTTAGAAGCTAATCCCTGACCCCCTATACCCTCTGTCCTGACCCTAAACCCTCGACCTTAAGCCCTAATCCCTCAACCCCTATACCCTCTTAATCCCTAAACTCTCAACCTTCAACCCTTAAATCGTAATCCCTCAACCCTCAAACCCTAATCCCTCAACCCCTATAACCTCTTAATCAATCAACCTTTAAACCCTAATCCCTCAACCCTTAAACCATAACTCCTCAACCCCTATGCCCTCTTAATCCCTCAACCATCAATCCTAAACCCTTAAACCCTAATCCCTCAATCCCTATACCCTCTTAATCCCTCAACCCTCAATTCTCAACCCTCAACCCTTAATCTCTCAACCCTCAATCCTTAAAACCCCGAACCCTCTACCCCTTACATTGGACCCCTTACATTGGACCCTGAACCTAATCCTTCAACCATATACCCTAAACCCTCTACACTCAACCAAGTAAACCCTTAACCCTAAACCCTTAACCCCAAACCCTTAAAACCTAAATGCTTAAACCTTAAACCTTCTACCCTATACCCTCAACCAAATACCCTCTACCATCAAACATATTCCATCAACCCTCAAACCTTAAACCCTAATACCCTAGAAACCATCAACCATATAGGTCCTCCATCCTAATCCCTCAACCCTATACCCTCAACCCCTATCACTTTCTCTCTATCTATAAATATCACCTCTCCCTCCTTCCCATGCTCCCACCCTCTCTAATTATCTCTATCTACCATCTCCCTCTTTCTGCATACCTCTCATACAATCAATCCCTACCACCCTTTCTCACTCCCTCTCTCTCACACTCCCTCTCACTACCTATCTCTCAAGTCTCTCCCTCTCACCTCCCTCACACTCTCAAGTCTCTCCCTCTCACACTCTTAAGTCTCTCCCTTTTTCACCCTACCTACATAACCCTCTCTTTCTCTTTGTCTCTCTCTCTCTCTCTCCCACCCCCTCTCTCTCTCTCCCTCTCCATCAATTCTCTCTCTCCGACCCCCCCCTCTCTCTCCCTCCCTCTATCCCTCCCACCCTACCTAGCTAAGTCCCCCTTAATCCAACCCCTTCTCTCCCACTCCCTCTCTCCTAAACTCTCACTTCAACTCGCTCTCCATCTCTCTAGACTCTCTCTAAATTCTCCCTTCATCTAAAGACATACATAAATGCATACATACAAGCATAATACATTTGTACATATAATCTTACATCCATACAAGCATAATACATTTGTACATATAATCTTACATCCATACAGGCATACGTACATACATGTACATATAAACATATCAGCATACATTAATATATTAGCATTAAACATAAAGTAAGACATAACGCGAGCGCATTATGTGCTAGTAGACATATTCCCCACAGAAGCAAAAACCATTTCAAAAGCAAGATATAACGCGAATGCATTATAACGCGCTCGCGTTATATCTTGCTTTGGGAATTACCAAACTTTAAGCTTGGTATTGCCTCGGAATTCCAACCCAAAGGCTTGGAGGGCATTCCCAACAACCAGAGATGTGTTTTTAAAAAATCCACCATATTTCTCATAATCGAGTTCGTGCTCACCGTCAGGATTGCATGTGGTTCAATATCGAAAAAATTGAGCACATGGGTAATGTTGGATTATCTCTTAGCTATCCAACGATGTAATTTTTTTCACTTTCTGAAAATGTTAAGTCTTTCATCCATAATTTATTTTATAGGTATGTCTTTTTTTTGCCAAAAAGCAGTGTTTGGTGTTTTTTTGTTATAAATTAACCGTTCATCAATTTTTCAAATAAATTACATTTTTAGAAACTAGACTCCATTCTACAAAATTAAAAAAATTAAAAAAAGAACAAATCAATTAGTTTCCAAAATTTGTAGGGGTAGCACGGCCAAAATTCTATTTTCAGGATATGTTCACTTCGCAAATTAGTAAAAAATCAAATATTCATTAAAAAATTATTAGGAAAATCGTGCATCAACTACATACTGTTAGCTAACTTCTGACTGTTGCAATTTTAAAAATACTAAAAAAAAGTTCACCGTACGAGGGTCGTACAAGAGTTGCTATGTTATGTTTTTCTGACAAAAACAACACCAATTTGTGTACGTCCCTCATTTGAACCCCTTAATCTCAATCATTTTCAAAATAAATTAGTAGTTTAGAAAGTAGACTTGGAGCACTTGAATCCTTCTCTTTGTTCCATCTCAAAATTTTGAGTCTAAGTATCCTCAATTTCACATCCAAGGTCAGTATTTCCTGATTTCAGAAAAAAGCTGTCCACTTAAGTCCCCTTTTTGGGAACCATCTTGGTGCACTTACTTAGAAGTCTATTTATTAATTAAATAAATATGGAGAAAGTGTGATAATTAAATAAAACAAAGTCAAAAATTTGTTTATTTAATTTAGATGATGATGTGATTAAGATAATAGAAGAATTTAATAATGATAATTAAATAAATTTGTTTATTTAATTAAGAAGAAATAATGTAATAAAGATAGAAGAAATAAAAGGTGAACTATATAAATAAATATTTCTATTTATTTAATAGTAGAAGAATTTAGGATAAATAATCAAATAAGTCATATTTAATTAATTAGATTCTCCAGACCAATTTTTAGGTGTATACATTTTTCCCCTCTTTGAAGTGATGTGTTTACACATTGATTTAAATAAAATTTTGTTGTTGCTGCTAGTATCGATGAAAAAATTCAGTATGCCCCAGACATTGATTTTCAGGTGATTGATGATAATATGCCCCCTCGGGAGATAAATTTATGATTTTTTTGGATTTCTCAAAAAAAAAAAAAATTTCTAATGATTTCATGAAGATAATTTATCTCCCAATAATGATGAATAAAGCTTTCCCCTTGGATGAATTTCAATTAATCTCCCAATAAAATTAATTAAAATGTTAAAAATCCCACAAAATTCCACCTTTAAGAACCTAATAAAAGGTCAAAAAGGTCATTTTCATACTCATTGTGCATTTGACTTTTGAAAAATTTGTGAGAGAGACATATTTGAGCCACTTGGAGCAAGATGTCGATTCCTTACCATAACCACTAGTTCAAGCATGTACGATGTCACCAACGTTCGACCACTTACGGACCTTTGGTACGTACCCATAATCCTCCTCATTTTTTGTGCAAAGTCATTTTTCATGCATTTTTCCATATTTTTTATTTTTCGTAGTTTTAGCGCTTCACACTCCGATGTAGCACTCCTAGGGTCTGTTTTAGCGATTCGGTGAATTAGCGCTTTCATTAGATATTTTAGCACTTGGATAGGCTAGTTTAGCACTTCGAAAATAGTAGCACTATGATAGGATAAATTAGCGCTTCGATCATTTAAATTAGCACTTAGAGGGTTTTAGTGCTTCGAGCTATTGTTTTGGTGCTTTGACCTTCTGAAATAGCACTTTGATTGGTGTGGCACTTTGATAGTCTATTATAATGCTTCCAACCAATAAAATGGCACTGCTAATATTTAGCACTTTGAACGCCTATTTTAGCGCTTATGACTGATGAAATGGTGCTTCTGATATTTTAGCACCTTGAATGCCTGTTTTAGCGCATCTAAATCAGAGTTGATAAATTTGTCAAATTTTTCCTTGTTTTGATCGATTTTGATCGTGTCAGCTATTTGGTTTGATATGATGTTGATGATTTAATAACCTTGATGATTTTCAACCATATGATGATTGATTCTGATGATTGATAGACAAGAATTATCCTCATGATAGGTGAGGAATAAGCTTAACTATGATGATCCTCATGATAGGCGAGGTTGATTTTGATAAATTGACCTCATGTTAGGCGAAGTACAATTTAAGATTGATAATGATGACCTCATGATAGGTGAGGTTTGATGATGCTTGCTCATGAATTTTGATCAAAATTCGCACCAAGAGCTAATTAGATTTTATAGGATAATTGATATGTGATAATTTGACAAAGTGTACTGATTCTGAAATTTTCATGATGATAGGAGCTCCTAGTTAACCTCCAGATTTGAGAGCATTTCCCATGGACATTTGACTTGATTCCACAGCTTACACCAGATGAGACAGATTAATGTTTGGTGTGACTTGCTTCTCTTCTTGACATGCCCCAGATTAGGATTAATCGGGGTCTCCTCACAACATTAGCCGAACGGTGGCACACTGACCACAATACCTTCCACCTATGCATTGGCGAGATGACAGTCACTCCAGAGGACGTATGGTGGATTTTATGGATACCGTTTGTTGGGGAGATTGTAGCGTATGATTCACAGGAGGTCAGTGGGACACATGCTCTCCGTAGAGTTTTTCAGGATGATCACACTGCAGGATTATGGATTCGGTGGCGTATGATGGTTGATGCTTATGCTACTTTTCCAGTAGTGCTTGTTGGATTTATTGGAGGTTTCCTTTGTCCTGAACGTAGGTCAAAGGGATTCTCTATTGGTTGGGGCCATGTACTTGAGAGCATGGTCGTGCATGGGACCAGATATGCTTGGGGGATATGCATGTTGGCACATCTATATCATGATTTACATTCAGCTGTATATTTGAGAGGGTGTAGCCTATCAGTGGGAGTCACTTTGCTTTAGGTTTGGGCGTGGGAGCATATTGTTGTCATGCCAGTACGAGATAGTCTTGCTACTAGGCCATATGTTTTCAGATATAGAGGTCAACCTACCCAGACTAGGATGGGTAAGTTAGAGTATTGGAGGCATGTTTTGGATGATTTAGAGGTAGTGATATGGCACCCCTATCTGGATTGTGATCATTGGGATGAGGATGATGTAGTGCTTGGTTATTTGTACGATTCTATGTACTTGATTGGAAAGTTCCGCTTCGTATTGGAGATATTCATACTACAAAGGGTCTACAAATAGTATGGGATTGTTCAGTGCATGCCCCAGGCCGTTGCACATTATGCCCGACGTCAAAGTGATACAACAAATTGGGGGCCATCTCTATCTTATGATACCATAGTAGAGGGATACCATGCCTTACAACCTTCAGCTTGGGACATGTGTCGTGATATTGTAGAGGTACCAGTGATTGCGGAGTATGCACAGTATCTTGCGTTACATCCATGCCCTCAGATTACCATTCTTGATGAGCCAGCACCACTACCCACAGAGGAGGATGTTGTTGTTTCCCTTGGTCGACGATGGAGGTGAGAGGAGGATGTTGTGGAGGAGCCAGCTGTAGCTATTGAGGCAGAGGAGGATATTGGTGCAGAGGAGGGTAGTGGTGAGGATAGTGAGGAGAGTAGCAGTGTTGAGAGAAGCAGTGATGAGAGAAGCGGTGATGATGGGGATGATGGAAGGTATAGTGGCAGAGGGGTTGTGGCTGGTATTACAAGTTCATCCACTAGTATGCCTCGTAAGAGGCAAGCAGTGGAGACATCTTCCTTAGAGCCTCAAACATAGATTTCCACCCTTTAGGTACAAATTCAGACTTTGCAGGGGTACCTTTTGGAGGCTCACAGTTTACTTGTGTAGACTCAGATGCGGCTACAAACCCAGGCAAAAATGCATGCATAGGCCTTGGCACAGGTACATGGATAGTTGGAAGCTATGTAGATGCAGATTGCCACACTGATGGTGGAGAGGGATAGTGCTAGGCAGATTGCAGAGCGGGCATAGGTGACTACTGAGACTTTACAATGGATTGCCGATGGTACCACTATTGGTGATTATATGAGGGAGGTTCTCCGTGTCAGCCGAGAGGTGGAGTTTTAAAGAGGATGTTATCATGATGTCATTCCTTTTGAGCGGAGAGTGAGTTATGCCCCTTCACGATCAGGTAGGACACATACTAGGATGGTTAGTGAGGGTGTGATGTAGCCTCCACGGAGAGATCTGAGAGATCCGAGAGATCCTGGTGCTTCTAGTGGGGGAGGTACTAGTCCTAAGATGCCTACACCATCTGGCAGCAGCAGATCCTAGGTGCCTGATATGATTCCATGATATTTTTTAGACATGATGTATACTTCGATTCAACCAGTTTTGATGATATATCTCCTTTATTTCAGACTTCATTGTATACTTGGCATTGATGATTGATATGATTTTTATGATATGCAGTAGATTTTTATCAATCTATGATGGTTCTATTATAATTCTATGATGGATGCATTTACTTTCAATGTTCTATATGCCATGTGATGATTCTAATTATGATGTTATAAATGCAGTTTATATGATGATGATGATATGCTTATGATGTATGATGTTCTAATTATGATGTGCATAGTGATGATGTGTGGATGTTGTATGGATGTATGATGTAATTATATATGTGATTTATGAATATGATGTGTTTTAATGATATATGATATGCGATGTAAATGGGATGTGTATATTTTTTTATTTTGCTGTAAATGCAAACATATGATGTAAGAAATGGATGAAAATGATGTGTTGAGATGATATGATAGATGGAAGTGTAACGATATGATGTAATAAGTGGATAAAATAATAAATGATATGTTGAATGAATGTATGATATGTGAATTGATTGATGGATGAATGAAAATGTGATGCTATAAATTTATTTTTGAGATTTTCTTATGCAATGTTTATGTGATATGATATGATATGAATGCAAAATTTATTTTATTGAAATGTATGAATGATGAAATGATAATTAAATTCTTTTCTAATGTATGCAAACTAAAAATAATGAATCAACTATATGACCATGATGATGTTTTTTTTAATGTCAAGTATACTCAATCTTTTAATAGAAAAAATTTATCATCAAATTGAATCCTTTATGAGACTTTGTAACAAACCCTCTACAGATGAAAAAACTATTATGAATGTAATCTAATTTAATCATGCAGATCTACATGCAAAAATTGGTATTTTAACAATACTTTTGTGCTTTGTATCATCATAGAGCTTTAAAAATGTTGAAAGTGAGTACAAGCATCAATGGTATAATTTAGACCATGATGACTTGAATACTACTTCCATGATTTTTGATATTGCAAGAGAACACAAGCATCTAAGTATAATTAAACCAAGACGACCTGAGCATTTCTTGCGTAAATAGACAGAGATCAATTATTTTAGTGTGTGAATTCTAAATTCCATCTGTGATACATTCGTAGAGCACATCCCATGATAATTCACACATTAAATAATTAATTCATGAACAACAGACAAATAAAATTACCATTCTTCTTCCTAGCTTCTCTAGTTTATTACATCATTGAGTTACTCTAAAGAAATGATAACAAATAAAAGGAAATACAACATATCCAACTTTTACTTAAAGTTTTTCAATCATTATTCAAATTAGATCATCCATCCTGATTTTATGATGTTTTTGTGATTTTCTAGGATTTTGGACTGAACCTAGCCTAATGACCTATCTTAGGGGCCTCGGGGGCTGATCAAAGATTAGTATTCCCTACGTTATACACATAGAGACCATGTAGTTCGACTGATACAAACTCATGTTTTTGTTTAGACTTTTTGAGACTGACCCCTTTTTTTTGAATTTTATAATGTGATACGGATGTTTGAAGTGTTTCTGATGGTGATTGATGTTCCATGTTGGGTTGTGTTTCGACATTGTTTTTGTTGCGTTTTTCTAAGCTTGATGTTTTATTTCCCCCAGTGATGTGTAGATGTTTGCCTCAAGCTAGGGTGAGACATGGCTATTTGCAATGATATGATAATGGATGCAAAGTGATGGTGAAAGTAATGACTATGACATGTATCCCAATAGATGGAAAAAGTTGGTTAAATCACAAATAACGCCTATTTCCAGGTTTTCAATATATGTTTTTATTGTACTTTTTCATATTTTTATGCTCTTTTTTTTTTGTTACCAAGATGTCTGTTTGCTAGGTTTTCATCAAGGAAACCATTTTTTAGAAGTTTGAAATGTGCACTAGGTGATTCAGGTGTAGTATCTTTTGAGATGGATACTATTGAGAGGTTCATCAAAAAAACCCCCTTCAGGTGTTGATAGTTGATAAGTGCCTGATCCATACACTGATATGATGACAAAGGGACCTAGCTAGTTAGGTTCAAACTTCCCTTTCTTTTCTCTGTCCTGCTGATTTCTAGGGTTCTCTTTTAGGTGATTTCTAGGGTTCTCTTTTAGGACCAAATCACCAACTTGAAAGACTCTAGGTTTTACCCTATTATTGTAGCTCCTTGACATTCTTTGTTGGTATGTTGTTAGATGATTGATAGCTTGTTGTTGATTCTCATCCAACAGTTCCAGTTCTTGAAGCCTAGATACTCTATAGTCCTCATCTGAAATGATACCTTTTAGTGACACACGAAGTGATGGAATCTTTACCTCAATAGGTAGTATGGCCTCTGATCCATATACCAAGGCATATGGTGTAGCTTGGTGTTTTGATGCTGGTTTTGTAGGCCCATAGTGCAGGATTAAGCTGAACATGCCAATCACGTCCAACATCATTAACCATTTTCTTGAATATTTTCATAATTGTTCTGTTAGAGGCCTCTGCTTGACCATTTCCCTAAGGATAATATGGTGTTGAGAAATGATGTTGGATATGAAAATTTTCACACAATTCTTGGACATCCTAGTTTTTAAATGGTCATCCATTATAAGTGATAATGGATTGAGGTATGCCATACCAACAGATTATGTAGTTCAATATGAACGAAGAGATCTATTTTCTAGTGATAGTTGTGAGAGGAACTACTTCTATCTGTTTCGTAAAGTATTATTTCGTTGTGATTATGAACTTGTGTCCATTGGATGAAGACGGATTTATCTTTCCTACCAAGTCCAGTCCCCATTGAAAAAAGGGTCATGTTGATGTGAATGGGTATAATTCTTGAGTTGGTGAGTGTATCAGATTACTATGAATTTGACATTTTTGGTACTTCTTGACAAACTGATAAGACTCCTCCATACTTGGCCAGTAATACCCTAAACAAAGGAGTTTCTTTGCTAGAGTTATACCACTTTAATGAGCTCCACAAATACCTTCATAAACCTCACATAAGGTTGTCTCAGATTCGTTATGTTCTAAAAATTGGAGAAGAGTACCATATAGACCTCGATGATAAAGTATGTTGACGATTAAAGTATGTCGGGCGGATTGGCAGATGAAGTTGCATTTTTGGTTTCTGGAAAGATCAGGAGGAAGGATGTTGTGTTTTAGGTATGCATAGGTATTTTCATAGATGGATGATTCAACGTCATCTAAACGGTATATGGTTTGGGATTCTGAACTATTATAAGAAGGATTAGATACTTGTTCTACCATAAACTCATAACGACCATGTTTTTCTTGTAATTGTAAAACAAAAGCAATTGTTGCCATAGCATCTGCTGCCTTGTTTTCTACCCTTGGAATTTGCTCAAATTTGATATTGAAAAAGTATTGTTTGAGATCATCTATCAGCTGCTTATAGGGCATCAACTTCTCATCTTTCATCCGATATTCATCATTTACTTGATAAATGACTAATTGAGAATCCCCATATACTTGTAACTCTGTGATTTTCAATTCAATTACCACTTTGATGCCAATGATTAATGCCTCATACTTTGCCACATTATTGGTACATTGAAATATTAGTCTATAAGATTTTGGGATGGTGTTTCCTTGGGGTGTGATGAGAAAAATTCCTACACCAGATTCTCTTTGTGTATATGATCCATCAAAGTAAAGTATCCATTATTGTGTTGTTACTGTAAAAATGTCTGCATCATGAAAATCCATTGTCATAGGACGATCATCAGTTAAAGCAGCTTTGGCCAATTGTTCAGTGATCACTTGACCTTTGATAGCTCTTCTTTCCACATATTGAATATAAAACTCACTTAAAAGCATGACCCATTTGGCTAGTCTACCTGTTAAAGCAACCTTACTGAGTAGAGACTTTAATGGGTCGATTGTTGCTATGAGCTTGATTGTTTGAGTCAACATGTAATGCCACAACTGCTAGGTAGCAAATACCACCACCAAACAATATTTCTCAATGAAGGTATAATTTATTTCATAGCCATTCAAAGTTTAGTTGATGTAGTAATTGGCTTGTTCCCTTCCTTCATAACCTTCTTGTGCCAATAGTGCTCCTAAAGAAATATTCGTTGTTGCAATGTATAGTATTAAAGGTCTTCCTTCTATAGGTGGCATGAGAATAGGTGGAGAAATCAGATATCACTTTATTTGGTTGAAAGTTGTTTCACACCCTTGATCTCATTTGAACACAACATTCTTATGCAATAGATGATTAAATGGGTGAATTTTGTCTGCCAACAGGGAGATAAATCTCTTGATTGATTGTAACCTTCCTTGTAGTGACCTTAGTTGACTGATGTTTCTGGGTGGTGGCATTTCCAGTATTGCCTTTAACTTTTTTGGATCTACTTCAATACCTTTTTCTAAGACTATGTATCCTAAGAGTTTTGTTGATGTAACCCCAAAGACACATTTCTTAGGGTTTAGTCTGACATTGAACTTTTATAGCCTTGTGAAAATTTTGCCCAGGATATCCAGATGTCCTTCTCTGGAATAAGATTTAGCTATAATATCATCCACGTAATCTTCCATAAAGGTATGCATCATATCATGGAAGATAGTGGTAATTTCTCTTTGATAAGTTGCCCATGCATTTTTCAAACCAAAGGGCATGACATTCCAACAAAAGGTTCCCCATGGACATGTGAATGCAGTTTTCTCCTGATCTTTCGATGCTATCTTGATTTGGTTGTAACCGGATAAACCATCCATTATTGATAACATGGCATGCCCTGTTGTTAAGTCCATGATGATGTCAATATTAGGCAAGGGGAAATCATCCTTGGGGCATGCCTTATTTAGATCCCTGAAATATGTACATATCTTGATATTATTATTTGGCTTTGATAGAGGCACAATATTTGATATCCATTCAACATAATCAATAGACCTAATGAATCCTGCATCCAATAACTTCTTCATCTCGGCTTTTAACATTAATGCGATATATGGATGCATCTTTCTTAATTTTTGTTTTACAAGTTTGATTCTAGTAGGAAAAGACAAATGATGCATTAAAATATTTGGGTCTAAACCCAGCATATCGGAATTTGACCAAGCAAAATTAATGCTTCTTTCTTCAAAGAATTTGATAAATTCAGATCTTTCTTGTTCTGTCATAGATTTTGCTAGATGTAAAATCTTTGCTCTTTCTTCTATACCAATGTTTACAGATTGTGTAGGCTCCACCAGAAATGATGACCTTTCATGATAATGCTCCGAAAGGGTGTCAAATCTCCCATCTTTCAGTGCCTCAAAGAGGTTTTCACTATCTGATACGTTCTTTATTTTTCTCTTTTCAAGATCTAATATTGCCATAGAATGGTTTTCACCATTAGATCCATTATTCCTATTTTTATTTTTGCAACTGGAAGATTTGACACCCTCCAATCGATCCGCGTTATTATGAGATTTATGGATATAACTTGTATCAAGTTCATCATAACAAAGGAAATTTATGATAGCATCATCATTTGCATAGATGGGTACATTTAGAGGTTCAATGGGTTCCCAGTTGATAAGTTCGGGATGGACTAAGGGCAAGAAGTCATCAGATTGACTTGGGTCGATGGTGGTAAGGGTTCGGGCAGTTATGTAATTAGATTTTTCATTAGGGATGTTGAGGTCAATGATGTTACTCTCCTTGAGATTATCTATTTCACTCAATGTTTGTTCATCCTCACTTGAGTCATCGATATGTTGTGATTCTAATACAAGTGATCTAGACCCTAAGCTCTGTCCCTCCTCATGTGTAGGTGCATATTGTTTTATGACATCAATTTGGACATATGTGTAAGATATATCAGAATATAGATCCCATTCATATTCATTAGAATCTGTTTCAGAGCTATCTCTTACTTGAAGGATTCTTTCAACTGCCTTCTTAGTCATTTCTTGTTTTTCTTCTTTTGAGTAACCCAGACCTATCTTATCCTTTGAATAAAGAGTAAGAGGTTGAATTGGTTCCACGATGCCCTCTTTCCTTTTTCCAATAGGTCCCCATCCGTCACAACCCATTTTTTTCTAAAATAGCCTTTCCTTTGCCATACTTATCTATCTTGATGTTGATGTTTGTTGATGTTGATGTTTATTCATCTTTGTACAACCAATCGATGATAGCTTTGTTTTCTGATTCATCCTTTCTAGTACTGGATTTCACAAATCTTTCCTCTAGAACCATGGAAGGTTGTGATGTTTTTTGTTTTATTATTGATGGTTGTCCATGTGACTTTGGAGATAGCATCAATTGTGAAAGATTAAGAGACCGCTCAATAGAATATTGTCCCATGCCTTTGTCTATTAGCTAGATCTGTTCTTGGAATTTTTCTGATAGAGAATTTAAAGGATCCTTATTGTTTGTTAATGTATTTTCAACAACTTGTATCTTGTGATTTATCCTTTTTCTCCACCCACTTGGATGTAATGTTTGGAGGTTTTTCACCATCTGATGAATTTTAAGTGCATACTTCCCTATTGTGAGGCACAAAAGTGTCTTGAGAATTTCTAAGTGTGTCACAATGTTGAGGATTGTTATAATCTGCTGATATGGTCACCTTTTGTCCATTAACTGGAAATTTCAAACACTGGTGATAGGTCGAAGGTACTACCTGCATTTTGTGAATCCACAGATGTCCTAAGAGTATATTGTAGTTTAACTCTTTTTCTAGTACCTAGCATGCTATATTTTTCACCATTGGTCCCACTTGAATGGGAAACACAAGCGATCCTTTAGAAGATCTGTCTTCTTCATCATAAGCCTTTATTGCCATTTTTCTGCGAGCATCAATAGCATTATCTGAATACCCTAGTGCACAGATTAACTTTAAAGTACAAATATTTAAACCAGCTCCCCCATCTATTAGGACTCTTTTAACATGATGTTTGTGGATTAATACTTCAATATGGAGGGCAGTGTTATGTGGATGATTAAGTGACACGTCATCCTATTCTGAGAATGATAGATAGCGTGGTGTGGTCAAATGTCCCACCATAGCCTGGAATTGACAAACATCTAGGTTGTTGGGTACTATGGTGGCAACAAGTGCTTGTTCTAAAATATCCTTATGGGACAATGATAGTTTAAGGAGTTCAAGTATTGATATTTGTGCTAGTATTTTTTAAAGTTGGTCGACAATGTTGTATCAAATCGGATGTGCAGTGGTGTTTTTAGGTGCAAATCCCTTCAAAATTACCTTGGATTGCCCCCTTGTCATTACATTAATCGATTGATAGTCTTCTCTTTCTCTGATTTTTAAAACATTTATCTGATTATCAGATATTTGTATGCTCGAGATTAGATCTAGGGGGATAATGTCACTATTTTTGTTGTTGTCCATGTGATTACTAGTCGTAGTATAACCTTCTACTTCAAACAAACAAAAGATTGTGTTATTGTAAACGTGATTGAAATTTTTTCCTTTACTGTTTGTAGAAGATGACTCTCCCTTATCATAATTTGGTAAAGGGTTAAAATCTGTATGATCATTGTTGTTTTGATGTCCCTCTATGTATACCTTTTTGTTGTCAATTAGATCTTGGACTATATGTTTTTATTCCATGCAATCATTTGTCTTGTGTCCCTTATTGTTATGGAAGTTACAATAATCTACATCATTCCACCATGGTGGTTTGACTTTTGGATCCCAAAATCGTGCTTCTCGTGTAGTGATAAGACCACTTACAACAACTTCCCTCATTGTTGATTCCAATGTTTGGCCTAATGGTGTGAATCGACATCGGTTTGATGATTTTTGATACTTTTATGGTTTTGATTCTCCATTTCTTAGATTATTGTTTTGATTGATATTTGACTTGATGTTTTGATCACTATTTTGGTTTGTCTTTGCAGTAGAGGTTGTCAAGTTAAAGACTGGCTTTGCATTTTTTAAGTCATTTTCAGTTTCTTTGATCCTGGTATTTCTATTCTTTTGCCAAAATTTATGTTTGTCGTTGTTGGTATATTGATTTGAGGAGTTGGTGTTGTTTGATTTTTCATTGTAGTGTTTGATCACCCCTTGTTTGACAAAGGCTTCTTTGATTTTAAGGCCATTTTCAATCACTTTTTTGAATGTTGGAGGACACTGTAATTTGAGCCTATAGCTCATTTCATCATTCAGGTTATCAATGAATAACTCCATTTTCTCTTCCTCGGGTATGGAGCGAGGATACCTAGAAAATAGTCTTCGCCATCGCTATAAAAAGAAAAAGAATGTCTCACCTTTGTTTTGCTTCATGTTATAGAGGTCCTTTATTGTGATGTCATGTTGGATGTTAAGGGAATATTGTGATATGAACCTATTGACGAGCTCTTCAAAAGTGTGTATTCCTGGTTGTAGTTTGGAAAACCACTCCATACACTAACCTCCTAAGCTTCTTGGGAATAACCTCATTAGGTAAGTTTCTTCCTGTGTGAACTCTAAGCTCATGGTTCTTAATTCCCCTACATGGTCGATTGGGTCTATCTTACCATTATATCTGTCATATTTTGGGAATTCACAGTGTCTAGGGAATGGTATCATATCCACAGTTGGGTCAAAAGGATAAGGAAAAATGTCCTATAATGCATACCTTTTCGTGTTTCCCTTTTTCATATCTTGAATTTTTTGTTGCAAGTTTTGCATTTGTTGTATTAGGGCCAGAACTTGATATTTGTTTGGCATATGTTGTGGTATTTCAGTTTCATTTGTTCTAGGTGCTTCTTTTAAGCGGTTGACATCAAAATATTTGGGAATTTTGGCACCTGATTCAGCTAGCATTAGGAGATATTTCTCCATGTCTTGTTCTAAGATCTTTTCCATAAATTTATGGAATTTTGGGTCCTGTTGCGATGTTTGCATGTCTTCCGCCATTATTTAGTTCTTGTAATTTTGATGTAAGCTATTCCAAGGATTTTCTTCTACCATGGTATTTTATGTTTCAAGTTCTTTTTCTAAGAGTCTTTGCTTTTGTAACCTAGTGAAGATTGGCATACAAGTCTTTTTTTTTTTTCTACCAAACTTTGATCTTCTATGTCTGATAAGTGTCAAATGAATTTTAACAAAGTCAAATAGGATGATCTATCCTATTGATGAGACTACGTTAAAATATAATTACTATGCCTTGTTTCGTGATAGTAGGATGATAATATCCTGATGAAGAAACTTAGCTAAATAACCAAGATTTTGTTTTGATTTGCTTGACACTTTATAGTTTGCAAGATCTGAGTTTTAGTTGAAAAGAATGTTAACTTGTAGGAACCTATCTGTTTCTAGTTTCTAGACAGTGTCTGTATTGAAAAGATACTTCTGGTTAATAAAAATTCAAGTTTTAACCAATTTGAATGATAAGTTTGGGAACTCTTTGTTTTTTTTAAAATTTGTTTTTGGAAGCGCTAAAATAAAGTGCAGAAGCACTATTTTGCGAAAGTGCTAAAATAGAGTGTGCAAGCACTATGACAGTTTTTCAAAGCGCTATTTTGTGAAAGCACTAAAATAGAGTGTGGAAGTGCTATGATAGTTTTCCGAAGCGCTATTTTGCGGAAGCGCTAGAACATAATTCAGAAGCGCTGAAATAGAGGGCGTAAGTGCTACATTGGATTTAGAAGTGCTAAAACAGACCTCAAAAGTGCTAAAATAGAATGTGGAAGCGCTACTTTGGGTTTCAATGATTTTTTCTAATTTTTCTACTCGTGAAGAGATTTTTTTTGAGAATCTTGACATGATATCTCCACTAGTATTTTTCTGATGTTTGATGAGAAGCCTAAATATTCTAAGTTTCTATTGCAAAAGTTGATCGGGCCTAGTGGAGTATTCTATCATTGGTTGCGGGATGGAGGACTGATGCATGGGTTGACTATGATTATGATATTGCATAAGAGCTCTTCTTTGGAAATAGGCTTGTGAATAAAGAGGCTCTAAGGTGTAATCACCAGTATACCCCTAGAAAAACCGTGATACCTATGTATGAAAGTTCTATGATGAAGCAAAATTTTCCTACTCTGATACAAGAAATGTCTTCTTTTCAAAATATTTTTGTAACTAAGTGATTTATTTGGTTTCTTGACTTTGAGAGATTTCTTGACAAACTTTTTGGACTTCCAATCTCTAATCATGAATTTTACTAGGTGGTTTTGTTTGACTCTATTTTGGTGTTTTTTTGGATGATCTTTACCTGAGTTAAATGATTTGAGAACATGACAAGCAATTTTAGAACAATTATTTTTAATCTTAGAATCTAAACAGATAGTGTATGTCCAAGAACCATGAATGGTCCCTATTGATTTCCATTGGTTTGTTTTAACAAAGATACACTTCAAAAAAACTCACTCTTAAATTCAGAAAGGTCATCATTATACTCAACAGACCACATCTTAAAATTGTGTTGACTCACACTATTGTGTCACCTCCTAGAAGGCGCTTGTGTTTTTGTCTTTTCCAGGTGCGTACTCAAAGTTAAATTTCTCGTCCCTTGAGAAAACGGTCCTTGGAAATTATATGGTGAGTGTCTTGTAGGCAGATTCTTCCCTCCCCTTGCACTACAAGTATTACAATGTCTAGTTACTGACTCAATTGGATTCTACACTATGGTTCTTAGAGGGTTTCTGTGCGGTGCAGAAAATGATAAACTCCCTTAGGAGACCTCCCAATCTTTAGAACAAATATTTTAGGGATGGTTATCTTGCACACTACCATCGTGTTGGACTTTCATCAACAACTCGCATTTGTTTAGAGTGGGTTGGAATCCTTGGCTTTAGGTGTTCCCACTTAGGTCATTCCCATAGGGTGAGTATTTTTTCCCACTACGACAAGCCTTCTAAGGGTTTTAACAAAAGTGTAAAATTGCATGAAAAGGAAAGGGTGATTTTGGCACTTTGATCACCTAGTTAAAGGGAGAGCTTAATCCTATTCACCACACAAGCACAAAAAATAATGATTTATTTTATGCCCAAAAGACAAATTTTTCTATTCTATGTGAATATTTCGCTTCAAAAAAGACATGGTGTCAATTTTAACTGATATAGAATTTTTTTTTATGTATATCCTAGGATTGATAAATTTTAAATCAAGTGACTACCCTAGGATTGATTATTTTTAGTCCAAATGCATCAAAATAAAATTTTGGTCGCGGTCGTGTTAGATCCAGATAAGCAGTTATAGAAGCGCTACAGTTTATATCAGATGTGCTATAGTCAAAAGTGCTACACAGTTTGTAGAAGTGCCATATAATTTCACAAAAGCACTATAGCTATTTTGAAGAATAGAGGCCAACTGTGCTGGAAACGAGTGGCTGATGTGCTAAAACAGATCGTGGAAGCGCTATGGTCTCCTCCTCATAAGTGGTAAACAATTCTTCGGAAGCACTATAGTTTTTGTGGAAGTCTTGAAACAAACTTGGAAGCGCTATAGTTTTCCTCAGAAGTGCTATAGTTTTCTTCATAAGCACCGAAAAAGATCTCACTCGTGCTAAATTGAAAACGCTAGAAACCTATACAACACTTTTCAAATAAATTTTGTGAAATATGGGGTTAGGCCCCACGGTGGGAAAAAAATTGTAAGTGTGAAATAAGTAAATAAGTAAATACACCTCTTAATGAAACATTAAATCAAAGATTCAACAAATAAACTAGTTTAAAGCAAGAATCTTTTGAAAGAGTCTCATTGTTTCCTATCTCCAAAGATTTATTAAATCACATAGGGCTCTCAGATTTGATAAGCACATGTGACTATTAAAATGTCAATCTAGAGAATGGAATGATGCTATATGCAATGATATGATGATTGGTATATCTAATTGATAAAAAGAAGCTATTGTAATCTATTCTGACAGGAAACTATGATGATGAAGCTATAGTAAAACTACTCTGCAGCCATGATTATGAATTCTAAAATGCTTATGATACTACAATGCTATTGCTATTTTGCGATGCTTGATCACTTGATTGCTATTTCATGCAGAGTAAGATTGCACAAAGATGGGATCCATTTCTTGTTGAATGAGGTTGTATTTATAGATTTACAGTAGCAGATTTGCACAGGGGCAACAAAGTAGAGGCTTGGATTCAATCTGGAGGATTGAATGGTGAGAGATTGAGAAGATTGAGAAGATTTTGGGAATTGTTCCTCCCCATGAAAACATCAAGCTAGATGATAGGAAGAATTGATGGAAGAGGATGAAGGAGTTTCCTGCAAATTTATATTCAATTTGTCTCCAAATTTTCTTGTGAAGATTGAGTCAATTAATTTAGACATAAATTAGACATATAATATCTAATTTGATTTGTGCAACTTTTGAGTGAAAATAGGAAATAGTTGTAGAATGTATTTCCATTGAATATTTGGATTTATTCAATTTAGACAAGAAGATATTTAATTTAATAAAACAAACTATAGAAGTCTATTTATTAATTAAATAAATATGGAGGAAGTGTGATATTTAATTTAGATGATGATGCGATTAAGATAATAGAAGAATTTAATAATGATAATTAAATAAATTTTTTTATTTAATTAAGAAGAAATAATGTAATAAACATAGAAGAAATAAAAGTTGAACTATGTAAATAAATATTTCTATTTATTTAATAGTAGAAGAATTTAGGATAAATAATCAATTAAGTCGTATTTAATTAATTAGATTCTCGAGACCAATTTTTAGGTGTATACAACTGGTATTCCTCATCACTTGGCCAATTAAAACCAATTACCTCATTTACTTTGAAACTATAAGGTGTATATTTAAGTGCCACTTGGTTTGCCTCTCGTTCAAAAGACTCAAGGAATGAACTAGTGCTAATAATTTTATCCATGCAGCTCACTAATAAATCAAAATCTGAGTCATCACAAATTAAAGTAATTTGAGCCTTGATGACCCTATTAGATCGATCCTGCCATTACTAAAGTGATCTGATATTACCCTGCTCATCAATTATATCAGGAAAAAATGTATCACTCCAATCATCCAAACTCTTTACCAATTCCTTGATCTTCCTATTCAAGTCATCTGGTAAGGCTTGAAAACCTTGCAATGATTTAACTAACATTGAGTAGGTCTTAATGACTGTGGCCTATTATTGATATCAAATCTAGAGGTCTTAAAAATTACATCCAAATCATTTTCCCTAGGGATCCACTTCTCAATTAATGGTATTGCTACTTCTTGATCCCTATCGATATTCTTTATTGCACCTAATAATAAATAATAAGAAGAATATACACTTGGTAGCCTATCATCAACATTTTCATTTAAATGCTGCAAAATAGTAGTAACAATTTCCCGTTGTCTAGAAAATACCCTCTCCTCACTTAACTTCAGAGAGTCCTATAGCTTTGCAATTTTCTACATTAACTGCTTCTTTGTTGGTTCAACAAAGCATTCTAACTCCTCCCCAATTGGTTCCAATGTAGGGTTGAGGGAAGGAGTCTGACTGGGAGATCCCGGTGTGGAAACAATAGGGGAAACATGAAGCAATGACCCTGATGTGTAAGACAATGATTTAATCACTAGAGAAACTAATGTTTCCCAATCTGCCTCTATTTTAATCTTTCCACTTCTATTTGTAGATCAATATTCCTTTGATGCACCTTATTATACTCCCCAATCATAAGATTATACTTCTCCATAAGACTCCTTTTTTCAGCTTCCTCTCTCTCAATAGTCTTTTGTGCCAATTTGGCCACATTCATAGTTAAATTTGTGGCCTCTGTGGTTGAGGTCTCTAATTCTTTTTTAATTATTAACCCTCCTCTCAAATTTGGTTTAATATCAATAATATTTGGCTTTCTTCCTTGTGGGGCCAAATCCCATATTGCCAAGGTTTCATATTCCTCACTAAAGGCAGAGTCTTGCAATGTTTCCTTGACTTCTTCTTCAAAATTTTGGAGGGCATACTTGGACTTCAAAATAGCATTGAAAGCTACTACATCAACAATATCCCACTCAGGTAGAATCAAGACACCAGATTGATTGACCAACTGTCTCCCTTCTTCTAGAGTGATGTTCTTGAATTCATTGATTACCTCAACCTTCACCTCATCATCATTTTCCTGATCTGACCTATCAGGCCTCAATTCTCTTCTTTTCTTGCACTTCTCCTAATATTCCTCCATACCAGTTGCAAGAAGACTGGTGATTTCATAAAAGCATCATCATCCAAAAATTCTTTACAAGCCTCCATTCTTGCATCCTACACACATTTTCCTTTCATGTCCAAGTCTGATAATATCAACTCAACTGGTCTTGGAGGAGAAGGCATGCCCATTTGCATATCTTGATCAATAATAATAATCTCATCCACCAAGTCCTCTTGGGACTATTCAATCCTTCACCTCTTGGGGCTTGGCGCTGATGGTGGTGGTGAGGGACTCCTCTTAGGTGATGAATCTAGATCGATTATTTGTATTGCCCTAGGAATTTTGAGATGTGAACCTGGTTGTTCATGCAGCTTCATCACCTACTTTCCTTTTCTATCTCTTTCCTCTTCATCACTGTTGTCATCCCTTTTTCTCCTATAAAAAAGCCTATCATCTAGAGGTTGGTAAGTTGGCCTTTATTCAAATGGCCATGTCACTTGTTCCTGTTTACCCAAGTCTAACTCCAGATTTATTTTCTTTTTCATTAGAATGCCCATTATTTCCTTGAAATTATCCATCAAAAAATCAATCTTCTTATGATAAGGATTGAATTCCATCAATGGATCATATTTTGGATCCATCCTGTGCACTATAGCCAATAGCTTATCATAAGCTACCCATTTCTCTTGATTTAACTCATGCTTATTCAAATCAAATTCAGTTCTGACCAAGTCCTCAGGGAAATTGAATTCATGAAAAAATTTGGCACCTTTTATTCTTTGTCTAAATAGAGCAAAGAAATCCTCATGATCATACTGCCTTATAGGACCCAACCTTAAATGGTACATTTCAAAGAAGTTTATAAAATGCACCCAAACTCCTTTTATAATAAAAAAACCAGAAACCATCCTATAGTCAGGGTAGAAATTCCCCTTACCATTCCCTGTAAGGTTATCTTCATGTATACATCAAATCTACTAGATAACCTCAGAAAATCCGAACCTTGGTGGCATATTATAAGGCAATATATGTGGGGTCCCCTAAAAACCATATACCCTCAAGACAATGTTGATTGGGTATGGTATAATGTCACCCCAATTGTGGAAAATATTCAAATCAAACCTTCTCTCCTTGGGCCTAAGAAAATCATGCAATTCCTTAGGAACCCTAGGTAAATTCACCATTAATTTGGTTCTCAATCTTGATGCAAAGCAATTGTCGAACTATACATAGTTGGAATTCTCTATATTGTATGAAAGGTCAGCAGTCCACACCTATACTGGTGACCTCTCTTCATTGAAAAATTGCTTCAATCTCATCTTCTCGAAGAAAAAATCAAATTAGGCCTTCTCTCCTTGGGCCTAAAAAAATCATGCAATTCCTTAGGAACCCTGGGTAAACTCACCATCAATCTGGCTCTCAATCTTGATGCAAAACAATTGTCGAATTGTACATAGTTGGAATTCTCTCTATTGTATGAAAGGTCAGCAGTCCACACCTGTACTGACAGCCTCTCTTCATTGACAAATTGCTTGAATCTCATCTTCTCGGAGAAAAAATCAGCATTCTTGAACAAAAACATGTGCATTAACATAGAATACCAGTAAAAGGGGGTGCCTGTATCATTTTTCTGCAATTTCAATAACCCCTGATGTATATTCTTAGCCAAGAAGGAAGCATACTACAGAGAAATTCGGGTGTTGTATTTGCACCCCCATGAACATAAAAGCTATAGGCATCACTATATTAGGGCTAAAACCCAAAATTTGGTATAATGAATAGAAAGTAGCCAAGAAGTGCTTGGAGAAACAATCCAATCTAAAAGGGTCTTGGTCACTAGGGCTAATATGAACACTTGAACCTCCTACCCTAGCCAAATGATGTGGGAGCATCTTAGCTCTGAAAAGGGACTTCATCTTCCCATATTCCTATTTCATTCCTTCAAGCTCAATAGGGACCAAGAATACACTGGGCTCACTCAAATCAAAGACCTCTGGAAACACCTCTTTGTTAATACTTAGCAAAATCCTTCCATTGTTATCCCTGGCCACCCATGTGACAGGATCATACCTTGCAGCCACTACCTTGAGCAAATCAACATTAGGAAACACATTTGGAACTACCAATTTCCCCATGTCATACATCTATCCATTTGAAAAAGGATGAGGCAAATTTCTTTGTCCAAACCATAGTCTGAACATCTCCAAACCCTTAAGCGGCACCCTAGAATCAGTTATATTAAAACAATTATACACCAATCCCTCCCCTAGGTTTTTTCCTTGCGTTAAAACCAACCCCTTCTTCCTATCATTTTTTGACAATAGAAATTGATATAAGAAATCATCATATAGGTTTCTATTCAAAAAGTCAATCTGGCTAGAATGATGTTTTAATGGTGTCATCCTGAGAAAACTAGGGCTTCCTTATATTATAGACCTTAAACAAGCTAGGGCCTTACGAGACTACGAAATTACAAAACAAATACTTTGTAATTTCCCACAATTTAGCTCACTTATAACTCTAAAAAAAATTCAACAAGCTTTCTAACAACCACATAGAAAATTCCCCCAAATTTAGATTACAATTTGACTAGGAGATACAAAATTCAACTTACGGCTTTGTGCTTGTAGAAACCCTAATTCTTCACTGCAACAGCTCATGAATCTATCCTCGGCTTTAAGATTGCTCCACAAAACTGCTCGAATTCTTTGTGATACAATGGAACAGGAAAAATAGTAGTTTTATTTCAATCAAATCATGCTAGAAAATGTCTCATCCACCATTATAGCTCAGTCGCGCGCTGCACCAATGGTTCCAATCACATTTGATGTAGATTCAAATATTATCCGTTGATATTCACTTTGGTTGGATCATTGAATGACTGCATTTAAATTAGTTTGACATGACCTCCACCGTGGAAAATGGCCCACCACCTTCTGCGTCACCAAGGAAATCCATGTGGCGCTCGCCCATGATATCGTAATCAGTAAAACCCTTGCAACTTTTGATCATGTGATGGAGAGAAACCGTGCATTGCAATCATCGACAATATTGTTTGTTCAAAATAGCTACCAACTCTATCATTAAACATTGAGCACCTAACCTACCGAGATTAAAACATCTTCGTCCATTTGAAACATGCGCGTCTTACACCTGCTTTAGTAACCCGCTAATTAATGTATTAAATCCAGCTAAATATATTAAAGTACTCTCAACATTCCTTCGGCTTCAATAGATGTGACAAGTGGCACTCACTTGCGATATCATGATCAACCAAAACTATGTGGTGGGGTCATCACGGGATAGCGGGGAACAACTGAGATCAAATGGCGATTTGTCAACGGTAATGAAAATTTATCCCTTTGCAAAATATAATACATTTGTTAAAACAAGAGGGGACATTACTAGGTTGATGGAAAACGATGACATAAGGTATTTTTAAAGGGGGGGCACGGGGCCATTCTAGACTTAGGAAGAAATAAATTCTAGCAAAAGAAAAATATAATGATGGATCAAAAGGGGACCGATCCTAGATGGATCAATGGGACTCAAGTTGTTTTTAAAACCTTTCTCCAAAAAGTAACAACCAAATAGATTCGAGCCATGTTATAAGATAAGACATTAGGGTTTTACACAAATACATAGAAACAAATGTAAAACCCAACCCTAGGCTTTTCTCAAACATCATGTAGAACCAGAAACATAAGCAAGATCAAATGGAACTTGTAGAACAAGAATTGAAGTTCCATCAAAACAATTGCAGAATTATCTAAAAATAAGGTACTCTTTAGAGTTTGGAAAGGAAAGAGCTTTTGACCCTCAGGTCACATGAATTTTGTAAGACACAACATCCTTACCAAGGCTATGGTTACTCACCAGATTGATTATGAAGAAGATGTAAGCAATTTTTGTTTCACTCCTCAAGAGTTATATGAGAGGAGGAGAAAATGGGAAGTTATGAAAAGGCTTGAGGAAGAAAGAAAGATGAAGCAAAGTGATTTCTTGGGTTATTTCATAAAGGAAGCAAATACTCTCAAGAGGATTGATATGATAATTGGTGATTTCATGAATTATTTAAGACTGTAGTAGATACGGGGAGACTTTCCAGATTGTATCCCAAAAGGCTGAGTGGTGTTGTATTTACAAAACCAACTCCAGTTATTGTTTCAATATGTCATGCTTCTCCAAGATCGCCTCTTGAACAACCACCTTCTTAAAAAAAAGACACAACAGATAGACCCACTTGTTTCCTATGAAATAAGTGAGGAGGTTGGAGATACAGAAGAAGAAGTCAATGTGTTAAGAAATTTCAAGGATCATGTTTAAGTGGACCAACCTATGATTGAAACTAAATTCCACAAGGTTGAAGCTAGAGCTGATATTGAGGTACAAGGAGAAAGAGAAATGCATGAGGATGACAAGGTAGTTGCAGCTTGCAAGTTCTTGGAAGATGATGAATTTATCAAAACCGTCGAATTCAAAGACTTTTGGATTAAGATAAAAATGAGAGAGTTTGAAGTGAGGGTTGAAATATGTAATATGGGATATGAGGAATCCTATCATGACCAGATAGTAGCCCAAAATTTTAATGAATTAAAGATTGATAATATTGATGTCAGCCCACAAGAGGCTAGAGAGATGATTTTGAAAAGTAATATACTTATTGTCCCTAATATGGAATTAAATAAAATGTTTTTACTTGATCAAGTGAGAACATAGGAGGACCCAATGTTGATTGTTGATTTTGACTAAGATGAAGGGGTAAGTGGATAGGGTGTAACCGTAAGATTGAAACTTTGGAATTCTAGGCCAAACAAAAGAGTACACAAAAACCAAGGTTACTAGATGTAGTGTAGGAAATGAAAGGGACAACTATGGTGAAAACATTAAAGGATACATCTCCTCTAGAATATGCAACAATTACAATGCATTCAACTATGTTCACCCGAGCTATAGTTAAGGAGATGGAAGCTAGATTGGGAGAGTACGAAAAGGAAGAAATTTTTTTAAATGATAAAGTCAATAAGTTGTCCATGGAAAATGTGAAGTTGAAGGAACAATTGAAAGGAGTGGGCCCCTCATAGAACAAGGAAATAATTTTATACCAGCATCCTCTTGCTCCACCATTTTATTAAGAGAGTACTTCTACTGAACAAGTGAGCATTCTTAGACAAGAGATTGAAGAGGTAAAGAAAGCTAACAATAAGGGTAAGGAAGGAGTGAATAAGAAAATATGCAACGTTTTAGAGAAGGTCCACAAGCATAGGATAAAGCTAATTGTGGATAAGATGGAAAGTGTGGATGATTTCTACAGCTCATTGACACAAGCAATTGATCAGATGAAAACACATGCACCCATATTGGATCCCCTTTTTAAGAGCTGGCAGCCCATACACCACACATTGGTAACCTTGTGCAAAATATTACAAAGGATTATTGAGGCTCCTGCAACATTAAGACCTAAAGAGCAGATGGCCAAAATAGTTATAGATAAATTCCAATATATTCAAGGAGGGGACCAAAAGATTATAACAAGAATAGATTCATTTCATACTTTGAATTAGTGGTTTGTACAAAAAATATTGAAAGATGATGACCACTTGAAGGGCCTCAATGAATGGAAGAGTGAATTTGGATAGATTGTTCCACAATGCATCACTTGCATAAAAAAGGATGGTGAGTTGGTTCTTGATAGGCTTGACTTAATCATGGATGGAGTAATATCGTTGGATGTTGGATATTCTAATTTTATGATGGATTGTAGGGCATTACTAGATAGCCGATGGAAGATTTAACTTGCAAATATATTTAAAATTCAAGAATACAAATGACCACATGATTATACAGTGTACGACTGGAAGCAGAAGTATCTAGGTCCTCCCCATTAAAAGTAGGCCTTGGGGCTATCATTGTGGAAGAACCGCACATTCAGATACACTAATATGGAGAAAGGACCTTGAACAAATCTTTAGTGATCACAGGTTCCTTACAGAGATTAACAGACTATGGTGTCACAAGTGTTGCAAACTTTATTATTTATCTACTTTCTCTATTTTATGTTTTAATAAAAATTAATTTTTAGTTTAGTTTGTACAAAGAGGCATGAATTTTGAAAAGATGCCATATTTTGTAATGGTCTGAAGCTTGTTGCTTCTCTTATAAAAGAGAAACAAAGACCAAATTTTTATATCATCATAGGAATTTATAGAAACATATATGAGGAGACTTATGTTATATTTTAATATCTATTTGAAGCAATCAATGGACAAGAAGATTTAATCTAGTGCTCAAATTCTGGTCTCAATTATTTGTTCATTATACTATGTATGATCATATTTTTTATGTATTTTAGGTTGGAATATAGGGGTATATTATGAATTGGTCAATTATTTGTTCATAATCATTTGCATTGTTGATTACATTGCATTTCACATCTTTCTAACTCAAAGCATTACTTGACATTGTGTAACTAATAACTAGATGTTGATAGATGACAAAATTTCAGTTACAATATAGTTTTTACAAAGTCAACCTAAGCAATTATGCAATTACTTCACATTGCATAACTAATAACTAGGAGAAGTTGTCAATTGCATTTTCTTGTCATGGCATTCCATGAGACCGCATTTCTTTGAGGTGTTTTCTCAAATAGTTCATTGCCTTGTCTATGCTACCACATTTTTCATACATATTGTCTACCAAAGCATTTTATCAAATAGTTCGCTGCCTTGTTGCTATGGCTAAAAGCCTAAAACAAGTGCTTTCGAACAAGCTATGGATGCTTGGAAAAAATATATCAAAGCATAATAGTAAGCAATAGCATAGACAAGGCAATGAATTGGTTGAAAAAATACCTCAAAGAAATGTGGTCTCATGGTGATGGAATGCCATGACAATCCATAGTAACTCGCTTGTCATGGAATTCATCATGAAATTCCATCACCATGAAACCACATTTATTTGAGGCATTTTTTCCAAAGTTCATTTCCTTGTCTATGCTACCACATTTTTCATACATGTCTACCAAAGCATTTTATCAAACAGTTTACTGCCTGTTGTTTTGGCTAAAAGCCTAAAATAGGTGATTTTGAACAAGCTATAGGTGCTTGGAAAAATCTATCAAAGCATAATAATAAGAAAAAATCTATGGTCTCATGGTTTTTTTTGGCACGAAAATCAACGTGATTTTATTTGCATTTATTTGCAAGTTTTAAACGCATTTTTTTGGTAATTTTGCTGTTTGAAATGGGGAAAAATCTTTGTGGTCAGTTTTGTGCATTTTTTAACTGTAGGATTCTCACAATTAGTCAAAAAGGTAGTGTTCATGAAGGAATGGAAAATATGTGCAGAGCCTTTGAATTATACCCTACTATGCAATGGAATTGAATCATTTAGCAAACCAATTTTTCTTTACAAGGTAGCATTTTCTTGTTGAACAATTAGCTGAGACAACTCTTGTTTCAACTAACCACCCTCTCATGAAATCTCATTAATATTATAATCTGGCACAATCTTATCATAGTAAAGGTGATTATGAAACTAGTGGTTGCTACTACATGGCATTAGTCAAGGAAAGATAGAGGCCACAAGATTTTGTGGATAGGTTCAATTGAAGCTAGGAGATCTTAAGAGTTCTCTCTCAAATTTTGAAAAGGTTTTGGAGGTCCACCTTGAGAACTGTGAGAGCTTAAAATTTGTAAGCCATATATATGCTCAGCAAGGGTAGGCAGATAAGGCTTTGGAAATTTTAAGAAAGGCAACTCACATAGATCCACGTGATGCCCATGCATTGATCAAGATGGGTGAGCTATTAATATCGACAAACCCTAGTGTAGCCTTAGATTCTCTTAAGACAACAAAGTCTCTTCTAAAGAAGATCAGAGAAGAAGTACCCATTGAATTTTTAAACAACATTGGGGTTCTTCATTTTGAGAATGATGAACTAGATTTGGCTCAACACACTTTTATGGAGGCATTAGGAAATGGCATTTGGGTTGAATTCATAAATAAAAGCCCAGGTACCAATTCTATAGTTTTTTCTATGCACTTTAAGGATAGGGAATTCCTCCATCAACTAGAAGAAGATGGTGTTTCACTTGAGTTACCATGGGATAAAGTCACAACACTATTTTATCTTGCTAGGCTATTTGAACAACTACATGATATTGAAAAAACAAATATTTTATATAGGCTAAAATTGTTTAGGTTTCCTAATTATAAGGATGCATATCTACATCTTGCAGCAATAGCTCAGGCTTGGAATGAGATCCAACTAATCCTAGAATTGTTGGGGATGCACTTAAGGTGGATAAAAAATCATCAAATACTTTATGTATGCTTGGAAACATGGAATTGAAAACAAATGATTGGCTTAAAGCAAAAGAAACAATTAAAGTAGCATGCCTACTTGTCTCGGTTAATGAAGCAAAATGAAAATCTAATGAAGAACGAAGGATTCAAATGGAAAGGATAAAGCAAGAGGAAGAAATTCAGTGGGTGATGCAACAAGAGGGTCAATTTGAATGTGTGAAGGAATTATGGAAGAGTAAGTGTAAGGATAGGGATGATAATGATAATGAGGTTGGTCAATCTGAGAAGAAACAAAAGAAGGAAAATAAAAAAAAAGAAGAAGGATAAGGACCACAAGGCTTATGATTCTTATATGGAGGAACGTTATGTTGCCATGAAATATAAGGAAAATTATGAGTGATAAGGCATAATATGGTGTATAAAATTCCCAAGATCTTCTTCCAGCTTTAGGTCTAAAGGACTCTGATGGTGGTGAGACAAATTCTCTAGTTTCAACAAAATCACGAAGGAGACATGCATACTCTGATTCTAAAGATGATTAACCATTGTCGAAATAGATTACAAGAGAAGATGATCCATATGATGATGATGTTTAGGTTTCCTAAGCTTTAACCAAACCTAGCTCCTATTTTCTAGAAGAAAAATCCCCAAGGACCATGGGAAATGAATGATGAGTATTTAAGTTTCAATAGACTAAAACAGGTTGCCTATAAAAAACAAGAAAGAGGAAAAATGAAAAGATAACATACAGATGATTTATTTGAAGTTTTTGATAAGATCCCATTTAACTATGTCAAATGGATTTGGAAGGGACAAAGCATATTTGATTGACTAAAATTTTGGTGTGTCCTATCCATCATCATTGTATGCATCATCTTTTTTTGGAATCTATTGAAACTCAAATGCTCACCATTCATTTCCCATGGGCGTTGGGGATTTTTCTCTTGGAAAATAGGATCTAGGTTTGGTTAAAGCTCAGGAGGCCTAGACATCATCATCATATGGATCTTCTCTCAGAATTTTTTTTGCAATGGTTCATCATCTTCAAAATCAGAGTATGCATGTCTCCTTTGTGATTTTGTTGAAACTGGAGAATTTGTCTCGTCATCATCAGAGTCTTCTAGACCTACAGCTGCAAGAAGATCTTGGGCATTTTATACATCATATTGTGCGTTATCACTCATATAATTTTCCTCATCTTCCATGGTAACATCAAGTTCCTCCATATAACATTGCAAAGGAAATTTTTACATAGGTACAAGAAGCTGCTACAAGAAAAATCTTTGTTCAGATGCCTGATGTGTGGGTAAATCTAACACATGTTTACTTTGCACAAGGATAGTTTGCACTTGTGGTGAAATTTTTTATGCTACAAATGAGGTATCCATTGTAAAGTGTTGATAGAGAGACCGGGAAATGGTTATGCTACAAATGGGGCAGCCATTGTGCTATCTGAAAGGGGTTAATTTGATATTACAAAGGGAATCTTTACACATGTTTACTTTGCACAAGGACAGTTTGCACTTGCAGTGAAAATGTATCAAAATTGTTTGAGGAAATTCTATTTTGGCATTGACACCCAAATTTTATTATATTTAGCTTGAACACATTATGAAGCAGAATAGTGGCAAGATTGTAAAAGAACATTATTAAGAGCAATAGATTGTAATGAGTGTTTTGAATTTGTGTTTAGTGTAATGAGGGTTTCAAATTACCTCTGAATTTTCTACAAAGGGCATCCCCAAATCCTATTTTTCTATAGAAGGCCTCAGTGAATTCAAATTCATTGCAGCAAACTCTGAATTCCTTGCCCTTTCCCACCTTTTCAAAGCCTCCTGGTCCTCTCTAAATCCTTATAACCCATGAAAGTAGCTATTATAACTGACCAAAATGCCTCATGCTAGGAAAACAAATGAAGCGAGATCTACAATGAACAAATGAAGTGAGTTCAAGCGAGATGAATAAATCTACAATGAACATGAATAATTGTGCCAATACATCGCACCAATAATTGGTCGACTTGTTTTTTAAATTTTTTGTCTAATTTGGATTTGATGACTAACTATTTAGTAATTTTTATTTCTGTGACTAAATAATTTTTAGTCAATGACCAAATTAGTCAATTATTTACTCATTTATAGTTGATTTGCAAAAAATGAGTAGAATTTAGTCATTTTTAGTTGTTGTGACTAAAATTTTTAGTCACCTAGTCATTTATTTTCTAAATTATAGATTTTGTAGCATTTCAACCTTAGGTGGTGCCTTGAACTTGGTGGTTTCATGAAAATTTCATTTTGGCATCGAATTGGGAAAGTTTGGGAAAACTTCAAGAAATCCGCTTGGAGCTGAATTCCCTGAAGGATGGGAAGTTCACTAAATCCATGGCTTCACAGATTGCTGGAGGGTTCATATTTTCACTAAATTTACCCTTGGATAGATTTCCCAAGCCCTCTTCACTTTACTAAATCTAGGGGTCTCCAGATTCCCCGAATCCACCACAGTGTCAGTTTCCCAAACTTTTGAAGTGTCTTGTCAGTGCATTTATTGACCCTGTGGTTGATGTACTCCATAATTAATGCAATAATGTAGCACAATTTATATGGATTTTTTCCTCATTATTTATTTTTTATTTTGAGGGTTTCCTATGTGGAGAGAATTTATGCATTCCTTTGTTTGAAAGGTGCAAGTTCAGGTGTTGGTGCTAGGGAATTATCAATTCATCAGCTAGGGTTTTCAAGTGAGAGTTGGCATGGTCATTTTCAGTTCTTTGGCTCAAAGGGTAGGGTTCTCTTAATCCACTTTAAGTTCCATGGTATTTGCAATGAAAGTTTCATAATGCTTGGCGATTTGATGGTGATTGTTTTATTACTATGTTCAATTATTTCCATTTAATTTTTAATATCCATTCTAACCTTATTTTATCTACATTCAATTTCCCATGGGCTAGATTTTGATTGATCTACGTTTTTTTTTTTCCCTTGAATATGTGCCATAGTTTCTCAGTTTTCTTTCATTTGGAGTCAAGTAGCTAGGGCATCATTGTAAAGGGTTAGGGCTCTATGGATTTTCATTATTGAATGTGAATTAGGGCATCCATGTGTAGTATTATAGTGAGCTAGGGTTTTCGATTTGAACCTTTAGCAATGTATTTTGGTGATTTCACAATATGAGTTGGGGTGTGCATTTGTATTTTCTTATGGTTCTTTGAGTTTTAGGATCAATATGTAAAACATAATTCTATGCATAAACCCTAGTTCTTAGCTTTAAGAATTGAATTGTGATGTTGAATGATCTATCATCGACTTGGTTTTAAGTTTGATCTGAACTCTTATATCATCATCATAAATTTAAGTCAAGTTTGAGCTTTTGAGTGAAAGGATCCCAATTCGATCAAGTTACGCATGAAGAATTTTGGGTGGGTTTGCAAAATTCATAGTGTCATGAAATCCCTGAAAGAAAAAACCTTCAATAAATTTGTCATCAAGTGGAAAACCTAAGAGTTGTGTTCTTCTCAAAATCCATGTGGACACAAAATACTCGAGCTTCAATCCTTTTGTAGAATCCATGGTAGCTTGGATTCCCCAAATCCATTTGAACCCAAAATCCTCGAGTCTAAAAATGCATAATATATGCTTGAGTTTGATCTTTCATAAGGGAATGAGGTAAGCCTTATGGTCTTATGAGTGCATTGTGAGTTTAGTTTGACCAAGTTATCATTATTCGCAAAATCCATTTAGAGGTGAAATACCTAAAGTCAGTTTGTTCACGGAATCCGCGGAGGGGCAGATTCACCAAAATCCATCCAAGGCCAAAATCTATGAAGTTGGTAAGAACCCAAAAATTCTTATTGTTTAATCTTCAAGGTTTGCAACTTGGTCTTAATGGTTTTAATGAAGATTTACTTGCATTATATATGTGCTTAATTGATAAATTTAATGATGCATTTGTGTGATAATGTTTTATTATACTCAAAATTATGGTAATTATGGCTTTCTCTAACCAGATGCAGGCAAAATCCAATAAGGGAAAGGGATCTAAGGTAAAATCTATTGATACTATTAAAGAGGAGACCACCACCAGAGTTGAGAAGATGAAGTATGTGTAAGAGAGGGGGACCAACCATGACAAGGCCCTAGGTCACAAAAGGACAAGAGTAGTATGGATTCTCTAACTTACCTTAGTTTGAAGGAAGGTTACGATAGGCGGGATGAAAGTGATGAGAACTGTCGGTCCTTTGATCACTCTACAAACCTGAGAGTTGAAGGGAGACTAGGTGAGTCGATCTTTAGAGTCAACTCTTCATTTCAGGTAGCTCTCCATCAGAGGACAAAAGCATGGTTTGAGGATGACACTATGGTGCGCTAGCATCCGTACAGCCAAAAAACTAGAGAGACGAGGTTTAAGCTCTAAAAAAGGAACTATTAGCCTAGTTTAAGAGTTTCTAGAATGATAGAACAAGATGAAGAATTATGAAATGTATAAATGAACATGATAAAGGAAATAGATTACCACAAGGGTGACGAAGACAATTTTGCACAACAATATTCTCACTAGCTTGCTCTAAGATCTCTCCAACTACACACACAAAAGAAAGAAAATGTTGGGGGGCAGTTTAGGGGTCTACCTCAGTCAAAACCCCATTTTGGTGTTTCCACCTCCACGTATAGCCGAGTTTGCAATGATAGGAAAAATATGATAAAGAGGAGAATACAAGAAAAGTATACAAAAGACACTACAAAAAAGTATGTGCTTACTCAACCAAAATGATAGAGAAGATAAGAGGAGCTTACCATCTCCGTCTAAAGCACTCAAGGCTAGTGGAGGATAAGATGAGAGGAACTCAAGTCTCTACTACAATTTTGTTTTCCCTGCGCTTGCACTATCAGAGTGATGGAGTGGTAGATTGTTGCTATCGAGTGTGAAGTGTTTCTACAAAGCTTGTGGTTGCTTGAAAGAGTGGGGGAGTGTGAAGAGATAAACTCAAGATCTTTCCAAAAACTTCTTGAATGGATGGGAGAGTGAAGAATATGAAGGAGGAAGATGAAAACAACCATATTTGGGTCGGCCAGTCGAAGGGAGGCGTTACACTTCTACTTCCAATAGGAAGTGTGATGTCTTTGTAGACTCTAGCTATAGCAATCTTCCAGGGACGTAAGCACATTGTGCGGACATCTACACGCCACATGGGCATCGTTGATAGAAACGCCTCTACCAACACAAAAATTAGGCACCAAGTGTGATGTGGAGAGTGGGCTTAAGTGGAATTAAGCCTCTAAGTTTGGTTTTCTAAAGTGTAAGGGGGTAAAGGGGAATTTGTGTTAGGGGTGAAAATTCATGCCTATACATTTTTCCCCCACTTTAGCGAGCACAAGTACAAATGAGTGCTTTGGTAAATTAGAGTAGTAAGAAGTAACAAGGTAAGAGATGTATACATGAATCAATGAGGAAGTAGAGCATGGTCCGACGAGCTTGAAAGGGCAAGAGAGGACATCATAGTTCCATGGAACTATAAATCTAAAGTACAAAAGTGCCTCACAAGCCCATGGTCTTGCAAGGGAGGTATCCTTCAAGAACTCTCACATGAAGAAGACTGAGCAAAGGGGATTTCATAGAGTCAGATATGGTGACATGTTTATCCGTAGATAAAACATGTCAGGAGGCGGCTGTGCAGGCCAATGAATGGATAGTCATGTAGACCATCGCTAACTTGTAAGGCTTTCAAAGGGATCCCATGGGAACCCTTTAAAAGGAAGGAGGGTCCACTGAAGGGATGCATTATTCAAAAAATAAGGTCTATTCGGGTTGCCCCCAAGCTAGACGTAAGGTCATGAAGTAGGTCTAGTCAGTCTTCCCCTGGAATAGATGCAAGGAAGTGAAACCAGTCTAGTCAAGTTGCCCTCAAGCTAGATGCAAAGAAGTGAAGTCAGTCTAATTGAGCTGCCCCCAAGCTAGACACCATAGAACTCACTGAAAACTTTCGAAGGGGCCCCTTAGGAACCCAACATGAAAAATATGGGTCCACTCAAGGGACACACTATTCGAGAGCTAAGGTATTTTTATTGAATCGATTCATCATCAAGGAATCATTTCGAAATATGTTCACTTCATCAAAGAATTGAAAAGGAAGGATATGTGCCCTTGCAAGGGGAAGATCAAGACTATTCCCACTTCAAAGAAAGGTTCACAAGTCCTTTCTTTATGAACCCATGATGAAGAAAAAATGTTTCATTAGGGTTTCAAGTCGAGAATGCAATTTCAAAGAAGTGTGTGAAGGTTCTTGAGAAAGGATTCATTTTGCAATGAATTTTATTTCTAAAGACCAAATAATGTAGAAATGGCATTGTCACACATGAAAGAGACAACTCAAGAAAAGAGGAGAGAAAGATAAAGAGAAAATTAGAGGAAAAGAAAACACACACACAAAGGCCATAGGAGGATCTGGTTTCATGGGGTCAGATTTTCCTTTATTTATAAATAGTAGGTAACCATGGTGAAAGGTGAAAGATCACCAATCCCCAACCATATCAAGAAGAATGCATGAAAGACAAAGTAAAAATAAGAAATTAGGTCAACATGGAAGGAGGCCTAAACGCTCCTAATGCTTTGCATCATCCCCAATTTATCGAAAGTCAATCACAAACATGGAAGAATGATGATACATATAGAGGAAGGTTTACAACAAAAAACCACGCCTATATCCAAGCACTAATAGGGGTGATGAGGGTCATCTAGGAACATATAGCATGATCACAGGGTAATCACATTATGACACACACACATACCTAATCTAAAGATCAAGAATAGGGTCTCCCCTTAACACTATTCAACCAAGAGGTCATTAGCTTCCCGCTCTAGATCATCATAGGGAGAAGGATGATGAGCCTACAATAGTGTAATGTTAAGGGGAGGAGCTTCCAATACTCCCACAACAAGGGCCAAGGTAGAGGGACCTATGAGATCTCCATTACTCAACTCTTGTGGATATAAGGTCAACGACATCATGAAGATCATTGAAAAGTTCAGAACTTCATCTACCGAGTTAAACATACACTTAATGGGAGTGCCATGTTTCATCTCGATGGATGGAGGAGTTTTCAATTGAGGTTCACTGCTAAGCTCACTGAGTGACTTGGGAGCAGTGACGAACTTAGGGGAGGTTGGGACTAGTTTTGTTACTAGGACAAAACAAGTTAGTGTGGGGCCACCTTTTGGAGAAGGTGGGCTCCTTTTATGTCCTCCATTTTTAGAGGGACCATGCTCTACCTTCTTCCTCATCAAAGGAAGTGAACTTCCCATAGACAAAGCAAGGAGGCTCGAGCAAGAGGAGGAAATAATTGGAGTGGATACAACCAAAGTATTAACCATATCCATAGATTTTGGGAAAGGTGATACATCTAGGATGGGTGTCAATAGAGGTGACTCCATGGAAGGAGCGATGCAATACCATCACCTTTCTAGATGCATGTGTGCTCACAGCGGAAGCTGAAAGAGATTTAGAGCTAGTTTAGAAGGAAGAAGAAAGGAGAGAGGATGTAAGCAGTCCTGATAGAAGAGTGACTGTCTCCTCTTCCTTCTCCTGTGAAGCAACTTTCTCAGCCAGAAGATCCTTCCACCAATGCTTGCGCTCACATGCGAGGAAATTTCTATAGCTCTTCAAACCAGAAATCGAAGCTTGCAAAGGGATGGAAGGATCCTGCTCAACCATGGGAGTGTCCTCCATAGCTGTTTCCAGTGGAGGGACAGACTCCTGGATGGGAGTAGGAGGAATAGGTTCGGAAATGGCAGGAGGAATCGACTCCAACGCCTTGGCAGCAGGGCCCTTCTCATTTGTGGGAACGATAAGAGATCGTAGGGAAAATTCTCTTCGTGAGCCTTTTTTTCTACCATATAAGTAATACCAAGGTCTAGGAGACCCGTTAGGGAGATTCGATATCCTGATCTTGGGTTTACGCCAATCAAGAATCATCAGACCCTGCAGATAAAGTCTAGGATTGTTCATCCAATACTCCTCCCAAGAAAGGGGAGTAGATGAGGTAGCTCAAGAAGGAGCAAGATTCTTGTTTCCCTCTTGAGAGGAGGAGACAATTGGCTGCTCTACTATAGGAAGGTTCAACTTTGGCTATCCCTTCCCTCCATTCTTATACTTCACATAGTTCTTGTAAATTAGATCCATTCTTTATGGGAGTGGACTGACTGGAATGGGCCAAAAGTGATTCAATGAGTATCCCCACAAGATACCATAGGTTGATATCCAGTATCATGCATTACTTGCATGACACCATCATGGGAAAACTTAAGACATTTATGAATTTTAGAGGCGATCCCATTCATGGAAGCTAGCCAAGGTATACCTAGATTCACTTTGAATAGGTATGACTCAGGAATGACATCGAAGACCATGTCTACATTGTTGGGTCCAACTAGGACAGACATCATTATCGATCCATAAGGTTTAAGAGAAAGGCCATCATGCGTACGGATGATGGATTTTTTTTTTTGTATTCCTCCCTTTGTAGGGAGTTCAAGAGTAATGTCTCCTCCCTGATGAAATTCACTCTACTCACATGGTTGACTAAGACTCTTGTCGCAATGTTGCCATTAAGGTGAGCGGGAATCTAAAGCGAAGAAGGTTTGTCATTTGTAGGTACATCTTGCGAGGTGAATGCTATATCTAGCGAACCGATCAAAAGATGAGGAGAGGGAGTAACAGTAACCATGTTAACATACACCTCGGGGTAAGAAACAAAATCAGAGGGATCGATAATCATGTTAGCAGAATGTGATGGAAATGGGTCTGTGTATATCTGCAATTCACTATTAGCTTTCACCACTAATTTTTTTATACTTTGTTTGTTCCCATCAAGATGAATAGTACCATCCTTGATGCGATCCTATATCTCGTGAGGCAGGTGCATGCAATGTTCGGTATCATGTCCATTAAATGGATGGTATTGACAATAGATATTTTCTTCGTACTAGTTAAGATATGGCTCTCTAATTGGTTTAGGGGTTGGAAAGCTAACAATCTTATCCTTCAACAATTCTTGTAAGATGGGAGAATAAGATTCAGATAAATTCATAAACTTTTGGTCGTGTTTGAGGCTATTGTTATCCACAACAGCTACTACATTCACAAGGGATTTAACTTTTCCAGAGATTGATATGATAGACTTCCCTTCAGGATGGGAGCATGAGGAAGAACCCCCAAAATGAACCACCATCTATTGGTACTCCCATAAAGCTGCACACAGATGCGCAAAAGAAGGGTATTTTATAAGGGAAAACTTATCTTGCCAAGGCCTTTGTAAGTTCCCTATGAACACCTTCTATACATTGGAGTCAAGTAACAGGTATGATATTTTCAAAAAGGGCACCCGATATCGTGCTATAAAGTTTGTAATCTTCTCATCATCCCCTTGTTTACACCGAAAAAGGTCAGAGAAGGTCATCTTTGGTCAAATGTTGGCTTGGAACTGTCGTAGGAACTGGTTCACAAGATCAAATGTAAAGATGGAATTTTCAGGCAAGGAATAGTACCATTCGAGTATTTTATCCTTGAGGGATCAAGGGAACATTTTTGTCATCAATGCATCATGATGGAAAAAATCTATGCATAAGGCATTACAGGTAGACACTTGTGTCTATGGGTCCCCTTTACCACCGTATTTCTCAAATTTAGGAATCTCCATCCCTTATGGGAAAGGAGTGTTTAGGATTGCAATTGACAATGGGTTGTGTCAGAAGAAGGGTTGGAAAATAGGCTGGGTCAAGGCATGGGAAAGGTTTGCCAACTGATTCTTCATCTTCCCCATATTCTGAAGAAGAGTTCACAATAGGGTCATCAAAAGGCATAGGACCACTAGATCCACCACCAGAGCCATCGCCTAGACCACCACCGTGACTACTGTTGGAGCCACCACCGATGCCACCGCCACCAGTGTGACCTCTGTTGGGGTCATCGCCACTTCCAAGGCCACTACCATGACCTCTGTCGAAATCACCTCCACCAATACCACCTCCACCTCTGAAGTTTCCACCACCAAATCCTCCACCACGGGAGGTAGTAGAAGGGGTAAAGTGGAAACCTAAGGGGTTTCTATTTGCTTTGATTATTTCTGAGTTTTCAAAAGTAGCGGGTACACTCCTTGAAGGGACCATGTCAACCATGTATACGGACATAGGAGGCATTAACATTTCTAATTATCTCTCACATTCTTCAAATGGGCCACTTCATACCATGTGACTATGGTCTAAAGGGGCACACACTTCAGCTAGACCAATGAGACTAGCCAGGATTTCTACGTATGTCCAGTCTTTTCCTATCATGTATCTTATTTCACTGATCACTTTAGCAGCCCTAGCTAGCTTCGGGTTTCCTTCCAGGTGATTTTCCAATGCACCCAACCCTTTACTAAGACTAGCAACGTATTTGGAAGGGATATGGATGGCCTCATGTTTGTCTATGGATGAGGAGGTCGATAATGCAGGAGGGGTAGGGATGTGATCAATTTTGTCAAGGAATCTAGATTCGCCTCAAGATACATGCTCTTGCATGGATAGACCAATTGCAGAACCTGAGAAAAGTCCAGTAGTGTAATTACAAATAACCTTCATCTTCTCCATCAAAAGGTGTCACAGACTTCTCCAAAAAATATGCCCATAAGTCATAGACTGGGTTGTGAAGCTCATAAACCTTCACAACACACAAGGGTACAATGACCAAAAGGTATAAAAGAAAAAGCTCAGAACATCGACAAATGGGTAGACATTGGTTCACATCAAGTTCACCAAAAAAGTAAGAGATGGGGACCAACCACTGCAAGGCCAAAAGTCACAAAATTCCAAGATCAGTATGGCTGCCCTAACTTACCTTAGTTTGAAGGAAGGTTAGGATAGGTGGGATGAAAGTGGTGAGAACTGTAGGTCCTTCGATCACTCTGCAAACTCAAGAGTTGAAGGGATACTAGGTGAGTCAACTCTACGTCTCAGGTAGCTCTCAGTCGAAGGACAAAAGCATGGTTATGGGATGACAACACGACATGCTGGCATCTCACAAGTGCGTTGGCATTTTTACAGCCAGAAAACCAAAGAGATGAGGTTTAAGCTCTAAAAAATGAGCTATCAGCCTAGTTTAAGAGTTTCTAGAATGACAGAACAAGATGAAGAAGTATGAAATGTATAGACAAATGTGATAAAGGAAATAGATTACTGCAAGGGTGACGAAGATGATTTTGCACAAAAATCTTTTCGCCAGCTCTCTCCAAGATCTCTCCACCTGCACACAAAAAAGTGGGAAAGTTTTGGGGGGCTATTTAGGGTCTACCTCAATCAGACCCTTGTTTTGGTGTTTCCACCTCCACAGACAGCCAAGTTTGAAATGATAGGAAAAATATGATAAAGAGGAGAATACAAGAAAAGTATACAAAAGACACTACAAAATAGTATGTGCCTACTCAACCAAAATGATAGAGAAGATAAGATGAGCTTACCACCTTCATCCAAAGTGCTCAAGGATAGTGGAGGAGAGGATGAGAGGAAATCTAGCCTCTGCTACAATGGTGTTTTTCCTACACTCACACTATCAGAGTGATGGAGTTGTGTATTGCTGCTATGGAGTGTGAAGTGTTGCTACAAAGCTTGTGTATGCTTGAAAGAGTGGGGAAGTGTGAAGAGATGAACTCAAGATCTTGCCCAAAACTCCTTGAATGGATAGGAGAGTGAAGAATATGAAGGAGGAAGATGAAAACAACCATATTCGGGTTGGCCATCCAAAGGGAGGCGTTACACTTTGAATTCCAATAGGAAGTGTAATGTCTCTACAGACTCCACCCGAAAGAATATTCCAAGGATGTAAGTGTGTCGCATGGACATTTACGTGCCACATAGGTATACCTGATAGAAATTCCTCCACCGACACACAAAGTAGGTACCAAGTGTGATTTGGATAGCGGGCTTAAGTGGAATTAAGCCTCTGAGTTTGGTTTTCTAAAGTTTAAGGGGGTAAAGGGGAATTTGTGTTAGGGGTGAAAATTCACACCTATATAGTATGATTTCAAAGGTATAATTCTAGATTCAAAGATCATCTCTACATGGGGAAAAGTGGGAGAGACTAATATGGTCCATGTGGATTATGAAGACTTCAAACAAAGGATTTTCTATGATTCACCAACCCCTCTTGCCTAGATCATTTTCCATATAGGGTTAGAACAAGCTACTGGTTTCCCACCTTCAGTGCAGTGTCTTGAGCTTGTTATAGAATGTGCAAAACACTATGACTCAAAGAAGAGAGTAATTTTTGGCTCTCAAGGTAGGATAATGACAAATTTAACTAACGAATCAATTGCTAAAACATTCAACATTGGGTCACATCAAAAGTTGGTAAAGGTATTGTTGGTATTTTTCCCGTACACATTAAGGAGACTCTAGAAGTTAGCAAACCTTCATCATTAACAATCTTACAAATGAAGGGCCAACTCAACAGGTAAAGGGTTTTGAGCCTTTAACCCATTCACTTTAGGCTCTATGGGACCAGGGAGGGTATTTCCCAATTGAGTTCACAAGAGTCTTATTATAATGGTGAACAATTCTACATAGATAGGTTCCCTTATTATGCAAACAAATATAATTTAGTAAAGATATGTCTGAAATTCACAAATAATCATTTATTTTCTAGGATCAGATTATTATTACGAGCCTAACCTCGAAATTGATAAAATTTCATTTAATGTTGTCATCATTATAAATCCATGACTAGGTATTTTGGGGTGCTTCATCAGGTTACAGGGATTTACAGAGGACAGACTAGTGCCTCATCAATTGGGAATGGATTCAAGCACATGATATCCAATAATGCATAAATCATGAAATTGATGGCTTATTTTGATAATGCCTTACACTATAAAAATTCAAAATTTATAAAACACAACTTATCAAAATCCTGAGTGATTGCTTACAAACCTACAATTCCCTTCAAGTATTTTAATTAACCCCTTAGGCCAAAATAAGAACAAAATCATACTTCAAGTAACCATTGAAAGACAAATGAAAAGACACTTGGTTTTTCATTTATAATATTGTAATAATCACTTATAGGAGAGAATATGCTCCAGTTTTTATAGATTTGTTTAAATATCAGCAATCTACGCAAAAGTATTTAAGAGTATCATGCACAAAACTTAGACCCAAGACAACACCCTAGCCAATCCTATATACATTATGTATTGTTTTAATGTTATGCATTTTACCTAAGCCATTTCTGGACCTAAAATCGACCACCCTGTAATGAGCCTTGAAATCCCTTTTATAGACCAAGGGGTCGACAAGCAGAGGGCTCATTACAATTACATTTTTGATAATTTTGAAGTCATTTCATCTCATGGGGTTTCATTCCTAAACCGTTATATTTTCATTTAAACATCACGAGGAAACAAAAGGAAAAAAAGGAAAAAAGAGGTACCAAATCATCAATCGGAGATGCCACACAAGCCTTCCAAAAGGCATCACCATCATAATCCACACATCACCAAAAAATGAGGTAAGTCACCATCAATACCAGTAGCAGCCAAAAACCTTTGAACTGGCCATGTGAGAAACACACATCACCACACCAAGGACCGAATACCACCAGGAAAGACACACGGGTATCCTGATCCTCTAGATAATGGGCCTTATTAGTAACACTATGGGGTGAAATTTGTCTAGTATATTCATCCTGAGCTCCCTCAATAACCCTTATCCAATCAATGACTTGGCTCAAGGTATGAGGCTTTATCTCTTTTGGTAAAGCACTCAATCTAGACTTATACAATTCACAAAACAAGTCAATGCATATTGGGGTACTAGGCCTAACATTTTTAGGCATACCAAGCAAGGCATAAGCAAACCTAGAGAAAACATGGTCAAGGGACTCCCCTTCATACCTTTGCAAGTCACACAACCTTTTAATTGCAGTTACTTGGTTAACTTGGTTGTACACAAGTACACATTCCCCTTCAGTTGCTTCAGAATCTTCATGTGGTATTATTAATGGGCTTGGAACAATGGGGATCTCATCCCCCCACCTTAATTCTCTATTGATTGATCCATTAATCATAGTAGCATGGAAAATTCTTGGATACTCATCACAAATATGAAAGAATCCCTTCATCATTGAGTGTTTCAAATTATTTTCAATGTATATGGAAATGTGATATTCTTGTTGTAATGTTGTGGGTTCTTTATCTCTTAACAAGTAACTCATCTTTTTATTAAATGCTCCCAAATACACGACCAAGCACTCAACATCGTTTGGTCTTATATATGATGGGATCTCCCTTATTACCTTTGAAAACTTGAGATTAAAAGAGGGAGTCAGCTCATTCTCATCTTTTCCATGTCCATAAATTTCTACCTAACCAAGACTGGATCAATCCTTTTTCCAAACTGCTCCATGAATACCAATTTGAACTCTCTCCATGAGTGTACTGAGGATGCAAGTAGACAAGAGAGCCAATCTCTAGCATCTCCTTTTAGGGACTAAACAAACAACTTCATCACTACATCCTCGAAGATTATCTCATAATCTCCCATCACATCAACAAAATCCCAGAGATGTTGATTTGTTGATTCAGTCTATTCACCCTTAAATTTTGGTATCTTATCCTTGATCTTGCATGGTACAACATTTGGATAACCACAAATGCCACTGAAATCCAAGGCATTGTACCTTTCACTATTAAAACCTCCCTGATGTGGCAGGGGAGGCTCATTATTTAAATTTTTGTCAGAAAACATGGTCTGACAAGACATCTTGTTGTATATTTGCAAGCTTTGTCAAATATTTCACAAAGGGTGTTCAAATTCCTTTAAAAAAATAAAATCTCAAGCCTCTTTCAACATAATTTCTATGCACCATTTTCTTAAGATTAGGATTTACACATTCCTCCTATAATAACATATAATTCCATAGTATTCATCGGGAAACATGCAAAGTTCAACTACTCTTCCCTTAACTGGTGCTATTTCACTTAATTGGGAATCATTTACACCTTGAAATAAAAGAATTCTAATAATCTGTTTACAAAATAATATGAAAATACCTAGCCTTCCAGCAACATTCATCTAACTTTTTCTATAGGCACACAGATCTGGAGCTTTAGTACATCCTTTGTCAGGTTCTTTAGTTAGAGTCGCCACCTTCAATTGGGAAGAAATAAACTTCATGAAACAAAGTTTCTTATCAAATCAACACGTTCTGGCTCTAACTCCTAAGTGGAGTCACTTTCAAATCCTTTGAGTTTTGTTGCAGCCCAATATTTGACTAGGTTCAAGAAATATTCAAAGTATAAACAAAGTGTCCATACTATTCACACCACTTGACTCTATGGTTGAGAGATCTACGTCCGGAGAATGGAATTTTTTTCCCCAGTAGAGTCACCATTCTTGTTGTTGTTTTTTCTCATACACCTTAAGGAGACTCTAGAAGGTAGCCAACCTTCATCATTAAGAATCCTATAGATGAAGGGCCAACTCAATGAGTAAAGAGTTTTGAGCCTTTAACCCCTGCACTTTAGGCTCTGTGGGACCAGGGAGGGTATTTCCCAATTGAGTTCACAAGAATCTTATTATAATCATGAATGATTCTACACATATGGGTTCCCTTCTTATGAAGACAAATACCATTTAGTAAAGGTATGGCTAACATTCATAAATAATCATTCATTTTCTAGGAATAGATTATTATTACGGGCCTACACCTCAAAATTGATAAAATTTGATTTAATGTTGTCATCATTATAAATCCATGACTAGGTACTTTGGGGTGCTTCATCGGGTTATATGGATTTACAGAGGATAGAGAAGTGCCTCATCAATTGGGAATGGAGTGAAGCACATGATAGTCAATAATGCATAAATCATGAAATTAATGGCTTATTCTCATAATGCCTTACACTATGAAAATTCACAATTTCTAAAACACAACTTCTTATCAAAATCCTGAGTGATTTCTTACAATCCTACAATTCCCTTCAAGTATTTTAATTAACCTCTTAGGCCAAAACAATAGAATCATACATGCAAGTAACCATTAAAATACAAATGAAAAGACACTTGGTTTTTCATTTATAATATTGTAATAATCACTTACAAGAGAGAATATGCTCTAGTTTTTATAGATTTGTTTCAATGTCATCAATCTATGCAAAACTATTTAAGAGTATCATGCACAAAACTTAGACCCAAGATAACACCCTAGCCAATCCTATATACATTCTGTATTCCTTTAATTTTTTGCATTTTACCTAAGCCATTTTTGGACCTAAAATCGACCACCCCGTAATGAGCCTTGAAATCCCTTTTATAGACCAAGGGAGAGACAAGAAAAGGGCTCATTACATTTAAATTTTTGATAATTTTGAAGTCATTTCATCTCGTGGGGTTTCATTCCCAAACCGTTATATTTTCATTTACACATCATGAGGAAACAAAAGGCAAAAAGAGGTGCCAAACCATCAATCAGAGATGCCACACAAGCCTTCCAAAAGGCATCACCATCATAATCCACACATCACCAAAAATGAGAGAAGTCACCATCAATACTAGTAGCAGCCAAAAACCTTTGAACCAGCTACGTGAGAAACACACATCACCACACCAGGGACCGAGTACCACCAGGAAAGACACACAGGTGTCATCTAGCCTTGTCAGTCATTGAATGAAAACCCTCACCATGCTTCTTCATAGAGAGTGGAGTTGCAACCACTACCTCATCATCCGATTCAGTATATGGCACTAGCGAAATAGTGCAGTGGCCAACACAAATGCCAACTCCTTTAGCCTCCTTCGAAGAGCTATCACTAATTATGACCAGGGAGTTGGGTTTCTTTGAACAAACCCTAAGCTCTGCATCCATTCTCATTAATTCTTTCACAAACAACTTCAACCCCTCCCCTTTAAACTTGACCAATTCTTCTGAACAAGTCCTTGCTCGGAGATTGTAGGAACTTCTGACAGTAGTTTCCCTAGCCCTCTTGCGAGCACTCCTCTTAGATTTTGAGATAGTTAGTGCTTCTACCACTGCAGTCTTCACTTTAATTTCATAAACCAATAGTTCCTGCAAGCTCAGACATCGTGACCTATGCACTATTGTAGAAGAAGGACTCAGTCAACTCATCTTGCATGCAATATGAACCCTGCGCTAGATATATGAGAAAAATACTAGCTACAGCTTCTGAAAACTCCTATGTGTAGACAATGTGAGTTGCACCAGCACCTAATATAGAAAAAGTCACAAAAACATAGCAACATATGCATCACTATTCTAGTACACCACCTTAGAAATAATTTACCCATCAACAAAACTTACTATCGAGCACTCGTGAGAATTAACAAAAGGCACTGATAGAAGCGGGTGAGTAAACAATCTAAAAGATGATCCTCATTAAATAGATGAATTCAAGGCATGCTACAATTAATGGCCATCCGGGTTCACTCGTGTGACTAAAAAAATCAATCACTTGCATGTCGTATCTTAGTTGTCGATCGCCATGGATTAAAAATTGATCAACGAGGATCATTAAGGATAGCCACTTTCTTTATTAGCCGCACCTAGAAAAAGCGAAGAGGTGCTTAAAAACTGCCATGTATTTGATAGTATCCCAACTCCATCATTTTTGACATGTGCGTCATCGATCTAGGCAACCATGGCTAAATTTGAACCACAAACCGAAACACACCGCTCATCGTTGGTTCATCCTTCCCACGAGAGTCTCATTGAGTGATAGCACTAAGGGCAACAATGAGATTTCAACCATCGATCCAATCGTAGAAGCATATGAACCATAGACAACCTCCTGCATCGTTCATTATGCATTGGCATTAGCCTGAACCATCCTAACCCATGGTAGACCAAGCTCATGTGATAGGGAGGAACTCAACCCATTAGCGGTCATGAATTCTACTCAAAACTGTGAATGAAAATAGGTGATAGTCAGGGCATTAGTGATGTGTTTCCACATAAACCCTTGGCCACCACATACTTCATTCATTGTGCATCATGCATTATCCCTCTAAAGAGTGATGCCAACCAGCAAAGCATTATGCCTCAGCGATGGAACATGGCTTAGGCATCGACAGTCGTGGGTTCCGCTTCAAACTGCACAAGATAGCCAGCGATAGTTAAAAGGGTAGCAATGGGTCAAAAAGTTGACCGCATCACTCATCGGGTGTTACTTCCCCATGGACACAAACAAACATGTGATGGACTATAGGTGGTTGATTAGAATGAAAATAAAGGGAATCACTCATCATGAGTTACATAAGGGAGTTTGAAAATGAACAAGTGATAGGTGATGCACAACTCAAAACTCGGCTTAATGAAACATTTGAAGCACGTGCACTGAAGTTTGTTTTAAAAGGGACTGCCTAGTCACAACAGGAAGCAAGGTGAAAGGGGTCAATAAACCATGGGACTTTAGGCCATGAAGGATTTTAAGAGAAGATCGGGAAATAGACACAACCATTCAACTCAAAAATAGAAGCCCAGGAGCCAAACAATGGTGTGGATACGAATAGCTTGTAAAACCATAACCCTAGGGCAATGACTATCAGGGTTTAATCATAAAAATCTAGTGGAACTAGGAAAATTTCAAGGGTTCCACCAGGTACAATTGAAGGTAGCTCAAGAATTCTATGAGTTTGATCCTATTGATGCCTTGGAGATCATTATAAGTTCTTGGATTGAGAAACCCAAATCACATTATATAAGCTTCCTAAGCAATTATATAGGAGTGACTTCAAGTTATAATATAATGATATGATTACTCTTTTAGGTAGAGTAATGGTATTAGAGAAGGAATTTATGTTTAAAGTGAATTTTCTATATTATTTCACAAGTTATAAAGGGTGTCCATTATCACTGGGTAGGCACTATCAATGACAATCTAGATTTGCAGTTGAGGAATGTGCAAGACACAAAGAAATTCACTATGAACTCATATCTTGTATATTTTCTTGCTAGGAAAAACAAATACAAATGTTTGAGTTGCAAGGGAGTCCTTGGTTAAGATAGAGTTTGTCATGTCTACCCTTAGTTGTAGTTCAATACTTCCAATTATAGGAGGGTCAATGATGCTTTTCTAATGTATATTACAAGGGCTCTACAGGATGCTCTTCATGTTAGAATTTCAGCAAAGGTGGTGGAATTGATTAGGAAATATGGTTATTGGTTCATTCAATTTCCATTTTTTTCTTATATTAGAGTATATGGATGTCCAAAGGTTCCTTTTAGACTCCCTAGGTATCCTACAAAAAAGCTTATTTTACTAGAGTTGACAAGGCAGATAGCTTCATTTGATGTCATTTTGAAGGATATGCACAAAATAGGAGTTGGTGGTGAGTTCCCTTTAAGAATTGGAGTATTGGAAGCGTGTCCTTTCGTACAAAGTGCCCATCATTTTGAGACTAAAATGGCTCATTTCCATTTGTACTTTCACACAAATAGAGGAAATTTTAATCCCTATGGTTCTACATAGAAAATGGCAAATAGGGAGTACAAACATAAAGACCATATTAAGGATTATTGGGCCAACTTCAAAGATGAAATTGAAGTAATAAAAAGAAGATACTCTAGATTTCCTCTAAGGTTGATTAGACTTCATAGGGTGGCCAATGTTTCTAATCAAGTGGATGGTGAGGAAGACCTAATACAATACCATGATTATGTGTAGTTTCAAGACAAGCCAATCCCTGATGTCAATTGGTTGGAAGATGAAGTAGTTGATTTGGATCAACTCACTGCTCTTGTTTTAAAGTATTCGAAACAATTGATAAAGCATAAGGTGTTCGATCTAGAAGAAACAGAGAAAAAGTTTACCTATGATCTATTGCATAATTTAGAATCTCATTCAGAGGTAGATATTGAGAATACACAAGATAGCACTGCTCGGCTCATGAAGAGGAAGATATAGAAGAAGCACATGTTGTGATTAAAAGGACTAGGAGTCGGGTTAAAGATAAAAAGGCCAAGAGACAACTTGTTGCCAAAAGAAGGAAGCCAACAAAGGAAATCATTGCAGAAGAAAGTACAAAGGCTCAAACCTCCAAGAAAAGAATAATTATGACAAAAGGAGAAAAGCTATCTAGGTCAAAGAAAGCAAATGTTGGTGGAGAGGACACAACTCAAGCTAAAGTAGTTGAAATAGAAAGTTCTTGAGAAAAGCCATAAGTATATGTTGGAAGAAATTCTCCCAAGCATAAAATTCCTCCTTCTACTATAGAAAATATTGGAGATGTGGTGAATGATCATGAGGAAAATGATGAAATTAAAGATACAAAGGAGCAGTTATAGGAAATAATACTCCTTCATCTCCTATTAACAAGAATGAAGATTACAAGTTGATGAAGATTTTGTAAATGAACAAGAAAATTTCTCTAGAAACCCTGAAGAAGAAGATGTTCCCACTCCTAAAGCTAGAGATCTTGGAAACCTTGGAGTAGAATTAGAAGAAAAGGCATCAAAGTTGCAAGGTAATGAAGAAAAGGAAAAAGATCTAGAAATAACAGAGGAAATGCCTTCTCAATTCCTTGGGGAAGAACATGTAAATGTGTTTGATGCTGAAAATAAAATTGAGGGAAGCAAGATCAAGATGATGGTAATGAAAATCCAGAGAATATTGAAAACCTTCCATCTAAAGATCAACAAGAGAAAAATATCTCTTAAGATAATATAGATATGGAACAATCAACTGCTCCTGATTGGTTGAAGGGACGAATGAATACCAAGTCAATCATTGTGGAAGAAGAGACTCTAAATTTGGGTAAGTTTCTAATCAGTCTCAGAAAATCAAAGGAGGGAAAGAAAGCAAGGGTAGTTTCTAGAATTACAAGAGATGAATCTAACAATAGAGTTCTCCATATAGTTACTACTGTGAATGATAGAACAAGGATGAGGTTAGCACATCTGATTATAGAGTTGAATCTATGAATTTAGGCCCATCCACAAAGGAAGAAGAAAAGGAGGATTTACAATATGTACAGGTCATTCTTAGAAGGCTGGATAGTGAAACTAAAGCCAAGGAAAGGCTATAAAAATAGTTGAAAGAGATGCAAAGATATGTTCAACATTTGGTTAGGCCTTTACAAACACAAACTAGTGAAGATGCCTCATTTTTAGAAGGATTGTTGTCCAAATATGCTATTTCAGAGATTGAAAAGATGAGATCCTCATTACAGGTTAATCACCAATGGTTAGGCAATGTGTGCCAAAGAGGAGATGCCATGATTGAGAAGGTGTTGCATATACATGAAAGGGATTCTTCCTCTCTTGAGGAGATATCTTAGCTCACCTCTTAATACCAAGTAATAGATGATACAACCATCATTGCATTGAAGAATGTGATGGAAATTCCAAGGGATGTGTTGATCAAGGAGAATGTTTTCACAGTTGGGGATGTAAATAATCCAGCTAAGTGGATAAAGGCACTTAATTTCCAAAGAGAAATTATTATGAAAGCCTTCAAGAAATCATCAAAGATCTAGAGTAAAGTCAAAAAAATATTAGATAGTTGCATCACATTTCTGGAGATTGTCACTGGGAGAAAGAAATTTGGAAAGAAAAACTTAAAGGTGGATCAATTACAGAAGTGGTGGCATGAGGTATATTCTCCAAATAAAAAATGGGCCTATAATAATAGATCAACTTGAGGATGCAGCTATTTATATTTCTAATTTGGATAAATATCAAGGGCTTCAAGGCGACTAGGAAAAGGTTTTGGATAAATATGAAGATAAAATTAAATCCCTTAAGTTGAGAATAAAATTAATATCAACTCCAAATTAGTCCAACTTTGATGGTGTGCTTTCAAAGGTTAAAGAACTTTCTAGAAGGGGGGAAAAGGACAAGGAGGATGACCCAACTTGATTTCCTTGGACAATGGGCATACTACATCAAGTTTTTTAAGGTTACAAGTTAGTGGGTCTAGGTTTTTATGCCAAGGCCTTTTTATTTAATTGTAAAATGCCTTTTGGGGCTGACTTTGTAATATTTTAATTATAAAATTAAATTAGGATTAATAAAAACTGCCAAGTCCAACCTGTTTGGATGACCTAAAGTAAACCCTAATTTACTTTCTCTCCTAGGCCAACATGTTGAGTTCTTCTCTATATATTGGGGCCTCTTCCTCATTTGTAACGTTGTTGCTACTAGACATGAGATACTAGAAATTTTGCAAACTTTTAGTGAAGTGAATACAATTGAAGACATTATCTTTTGGTGCTCTTCCTTGTGTTATTTTATCTATGCATGGTTCTTGTGTTTCAAATTTTTTATGTTATTTTGAGTAAGTTATTTTAAGATTAATCATAGAGCTAGTTGTAGTTCATTCATGTTTGTGATAAAAAATTTAAGGTGTTGAGGAATCTCCAGTCCATACTTATAGCACTCTATTGATTGTGGATTGCTATGTAAACTTAGCCTGGCCTTCTCTTTGTCACACTCAAGTTCAATTGTGGATGTTTATGCACTTCATGGTTTTGGGTGAATGTTTGAATGTTTACAATCTGAAAATCTTTAGTACCTTTGGAGATTGCAATATTCTTGTCACATTACAGATTTAATGTTGGTTAAGCAAGGATTTTTTTTGGAAGATTGGTCTACCTTGAATGCACTATTGTCTTCATGATTGATCTTAAGTTGTATATTAGATATCTCTCTAAACCCTCATCTTTTGCTATATATTTTAAATGCATTGTTAGAATAGGATCCATAAAGCATCACTTTATTATTATATTTGAAGAATTTGAATATTCTAGCATTTAGTTTGTAAGGCCCCTTGTGATTATCAACAAATCACATTTTCACTTAGTTGTTTTTTGCATTGTCAAGACTTGACATTAGAGACCTTGGGGTTGTTTCTTGAGGCTTGTTGATAGAAATTCACCTTTCAAGAGAGATAGAGTACTTGTATTATGTCTGAGTTGTTGTAGTGCTAAAAACACCATCAACAGAACCCACCTTGGTTTTATAGAGCCTAAAGTGCAAAGGATAACAACTGTAAGATCTACCTCCTATTCATTGGCCACTAACCTAGGGTTCTTGAAAATAGGATTTAGCTAATCCTTAGAAAAACATGGGCAATCAGTTGGAAATACCATCAATTTTTTCACTATTAGTATTTGATGTTCTTAGGCCAAGTATCTTCATTATGGGTCTAAGCTTAATATTTATCATCATTTCAACAAACAATTGACATATTCCTCTTTAATTAAGTTTTCAAATAATAATTCTCATATTTTATTTATATTTCTTTGACAAGTACATTTAGGAATCAACTATCAATTTTAAAACATTGTCATCAATTTCAATTAAACACATGTTTTCTATGCAAATTTCTAGGAGGTGTTCTCAATGGTAAATTTTCCTCAATATTTGAATTTTTTATTGTTTTTTAATATTTGGAGTGTTTATAATATTTTAAGTAGGTGAATGAGGAATTTGTTCAATATCATCTTGATATGGGAAAGATGGTGTTACCTTCAACTTCGGGGTTTAATTTTCTCATTATATAGAGTTACATTCATTTTCTTTGTTTCTCCAAAAAAAAAAACATACCTTGAGTGGATGCTTCATTTTCATCTTCAATTGGAAAATATGATATATCTTCTTCTATGGTGTTTAATTTCTTACTTTCACAAATTACCCTCATTAAATACCTTTTATTTGCATTCTTATCTCTGCACTCCTCCCATATTTGAGTCTTTATTCATTTCCCTTGCATAATGATGAATCATATATCAATCATGAATAAGACATGGATACTAGTTAGTCATGGTATGATAAATTATTAAACCGCAATCATAAAAATATTAAAACAATGCATATATTGTTCAATACTTATCAAAATATGATCTATACCACTCACTTGAAGACTCAAGGTAAGAATGCAGTGGAATCTCACACTCATTAACTTGTATGGTAAATGTTGATGCCTAAAATTTCTAGGCACATAGCCTTATGGGAAACTCAGTTAATGGGGGGACCAATTGTGCTAAACTGAGTAACCTCTAGATTTTAAAGAAGGCGGCTCTTCATGTATTAGGGTTGAAAAGGGAAATGGAAGCATATATAAAAAAAAAAAATTCTAACACTACGGCGATGCACCAAGATTTAAGTGAAAAGGCATCGAAAATCCTCCTTTTGGGTGATATTTGAAGGCTCGTACAATATTTTATATTCCCAAAATAACAGAAAGCAGAGATTAAATTCTTAAGAAGTTAATCAAATAAAATAATATGACTTCCATATGCATTCACTAAACAAGAAGAGTACAAACATGATCTGAATAGCATAATTATATTGAAATTATAAAAGCTTTGATGATAAAATACTCATTTCCATAATATTTAGCACAGTATAATGTTTCATCAATTAACTTAGAAACAAAGAGGTTGAACAGATTGGCATAGTTTGTTAGTCTTAATACAAGAAATAAAAATAATACAAATGCCAAAATTATTCTAATCTTTCTTTGTATAATTTTTGAATCCTTTATCAGAGAGATGAAGCCCTATAAATAGATTCCTCCTACCACCTAGACCTAGATAATAGAAAATATTATTGAGCATGGAATGTGCCACTTGCTGCACTGATTCTTTCCAGCCAAAATGAATTTTTTCCTCAAAAAAAGTGCACTCTCCTTCGAATGATGGTCGCAGTACGGGAATATAACTAGATAAATATCTTGACGACATATTACAACTGTCCAAGGAATTGGTTAGGATGCATGGAAAAGAGACGGGGCCTCTCATTCCTTTATCGCTCCTTTGTAACCATAGTCCCCGCGGTGATGACATGTAGTGTGCTCAGCGCTCAAAGCTTTGATTGTTGGGCCCGCCAAAAAGGTACTCGCATAGGATGTAATGTGGAAATCGGGCAGAGCTCGGTGTTGAAAAAAGGGGAGAGAATCCTCAAAGGAAATTTTTGTTGACACGTGGCACAAGTGGATGAAGGCACCACCAAAAGAGAGCTCAAGGATATGCAAAAATATAAAGCATGGGTTGGGGCTAATGCAAAACCAATAAAACCCACCCGGAGGGAGCTTGGGGGATTATTAAATCCATAGCTTTTGGCGACTGTCATGGAGAATTTCACCAAAGAATGAGAACCTAGAAACCTGGTTCCAAAACCAAAAGTCTAACCATCGAGCAATACTTAGAGATTTGAGAGGATGGTTTGCAGAGGCATCCAGTCAGCCTCGGATGGCATTATAAGGCATGTAGATTCTCTTGTGCCTCATGCAGATCAATAATTTATTTGAATGTTAGATCCATGGAGATCTTGGCCCCGAACTCAATCTGGAAAAGAAGCCTCACTATCGAATTGATGACACTTTCAATGTCTAGTCCGTTGTAGTGGGAGGTTAATTGAGTGATTGGAAATAAAATAGATCTTGTTGCCTTTCCTTGATCTTTGTTGCAATATTATCTACCATGGCCACTGATTGATTGGAGAGAAAAGGAGAGGGCAAGCCTATCTGAGTCAAATGAGAGAATTTCATCTACATATGATTCATAGTCTGACTTAGAGCGACCAAGTAATTGTTAGCTTGGAGAATAACTGCATGAAAATGGATGAACTCCTTCATTTTTTTGGTGGCCAATCTCCGGTCATCTATTCTTGACTTCGCCAAGTCAACATTAGTCATTGTGTATAATTTTCTCAGCAATCACTCGGCCTTAGGCACCCATTCAGTGATAAATTGTGGAACCTACCCAATTGTACCATGCACCTCCCTGCTTAAATCCACTACATCCACCATGAATTGTAGTGTCAGTTGCAGGGACCAATAGAAAGGCTTAACCTTCTCCTAGTAGGATACATATAATTTTTGTTCCACCATGATGGAATCTAATTGAGGAATAGAGGGTTGGGAAGGAATTTTTAATAGATTTATCTCAACATCCTTTGACCCATTTTCTTTCAGCAACTCCTAAATCTTCTTGCCAAATGCAGTGAGTTGTTCCCATAGATATGTCAACTATGTATCTTTTCTCCCCAACAACTCCTCTACCTCACTTCAGGCTCTACATTCTTTCTCCATAGAGACCTTCATTTCCTCAATCTCTTTTTCAAATTGATCCCATTGGTCCTGAAGTTCTTTGTTCTTTTTCTGGGATTCTTTCTCCACCTGAGAAAACCCATCATCAAGCAACTTGTTTTGTTGTTGCAAATGAGCAACCAGGTTTGGATATTAAAAATGGAACTTTGCAAGTTCCTCCTGGAGCTTGGCCTTTTTTGATTGTGCTTGTTGGGACAAGCATGTGATTTCTACATCGTTAACCTTTTCCTTAATTTTCTTGAGCTCTTCTTCCCTTTTTGTCAATTGACGACTACACTTCAAAAAGTCCATAGTTACAACCCACTAAGTTTCCTTCATTATCTCAATTGTGTCTTGTGGTCAAGCTAAGTGTAGATTGATTCCCATGGCATGAATCGTGTAATCCTCAAGATGCATCTACCCTTGAGGTTTGGTGATGTTAGGTGTCATAGATGCAAAATTTATTGATCCTTGAACCTCACTAAAGAGGGTTTCATGCATCACTCAACATGTTTCACAACATCCTTTTCTTTTCTTTTTGGGGCTCTCCTAGCTCATACCATTTTGGTCATGGCATTTTGCCCAAAAAGTTCTACTAGTGACCCAATCAGTTCGCTAGCAAAGGGTGCATCAGGAGGAAGAGAAAAAGGGAAAGAAATCATCATGGATTCAGATGAGGTTTTCTTTGGGAGAGTGACTATTAGTGGGGAGAAAGGAGGGATGCCATGTAGGGTTTTGGAGAAAGGGGAAGTGATAGAAGGACTCACAAGGGACTGTGGCATGGGCTGCGAAGATGTAGAGGAAATCATTTGTTGTGAAGACTAGGCTGGAGCCGATGTGGTGGAAGTAAAAGGATTTGCAATAGAGGGCTTAGATTGGGCCCCAATGAAAGATGAAACATTTTGTAGGGGAGTAAAAACTACCTATCTAATGGGGGAAAGGGAGATTGAAAAGAACCTCTTATGGGTGCAAAAGCAAATAATGATAAGTCAACACTTGAGGTGATTAGATCTAACGCAGATGCAATAGGGGTAACTAAAGATTGAAATGTGAGAAGAGAGGGAGAGAAAGATACCTACATCGCTGAAGATTCTAACCCCTGGCTCATTGTAGTAGGTACCTATGAAATTTCTCCTAGAGTAGCATTAATGTGCAACCTCTTCTCGGGTGGAGAAATGTCCATGTTTATTACCTCTTAGGATTGTTGGGATACCTTGGGTCTCTTAGTAGCCTATGTACGTGATATGTAAGGAAAATTCAAAGGGTGTGGAAATGCTTTCCTAATGCTAAAAAAACACAGAGGAGACGTGCAAAGACCAGTCTTAAAGCATTAAAACACTTAAGATGAACACATGCGGGGTAAAAAGAGTAACAAAAATAAAATGATTTTAGAGATAACACCAGATTTACGTGGGAAAACTCTTTCGGGTAAAAAACCCACCACACCAAGAGAAAGACACTTTGTATTATAGCAAGAAAAATTTTACATACAAAGTTACCACCCTCACTCTCTGATAGTTAGCTCACAATAGCACTTGAGTTTTCATGCACTTACAGTTACAATGCTATTTCGGCATACAGTGAATACAAAACTCTACCGACTTCTCTCACAATATCTTCAAATCTGTTATATCTCAATTACATGTCAAGACCGACAATTACTTGTCCCTCTCCAACCACCAATTAGGGTGCATTAATTTCAGTTCTTCACTGACATGCCAAATTGATCTTGGATCGGATCCACCTACAATGCTGCATTGAGCCACTCCCACAATTAATTCATTGTAGAGAAAATACAATTTGGGCTCTGCAAATAGCCAAAATCTGATCTCAAAATAACTACATTATATATCGCTTTTCACAATCCAGCTTCCGGCAATAAATGTTGTTTTGCAACAACGATGCAAAACAACCGATGAGAAAGCACCACGTGTCTCACTACCATTCGCTCTACTGCTTGGCTGAGCTCCCTTCGCTATCGCTAGCCATTCCATCATGTTTCAGGACTGAAGAAGTTCGTAAACACCAAACATAGTCCGCTAGCAATATCGGGTCCCACATGCCATGCGTCCACTACTCGCACACTTCGCTTGACTTACGTGGAAGCCGCTAGAGCTCCTTCAGGGAATCTCTAGCGACATCCACTAGATTCCTCAGGGAACTCCCAAGATGCCAACAAGTGTCCATAGCTGGAAAGCTCCTTGCATAAAGAAACTCAAGGGCCCACCACCTGTTCGCAACACTCACCATTTTGACAAGCCACTACGCGTCAAGTGCACAAGCGATTCTGCTTGGTGAAAAGGTAAACAATAGTAATTTCCTTTGGATGCCGTGGAAAATATCCAACACCATCATATGAAGCCGAAACCTTTGAACATACCGCCAACCCTGCGCCTATCGGTCCATCGCTGTGACAACCCTCGAAGCCTCCTCGATCAGACAGAGTCTCAATGACCAAAGGGTCAAGCCGACCAAATGAGAGCTCCATGATAAAGTGATACGGGCAAAAATTTGTAAAGCCTTTAACAGAGGTCCAAGTTGGGAAGTTGAGGCACATTTTCCAACAAGCTCCCACTTGACAAAGACTTACTAGCTTCCTCCAGAGTTCAAATTCATTTGTGATCATAGGCCCCAAGGCCTATTGAACTTGCACACCATCTGAACTTATCTATGCTTACTATCTTTTTCAATGCATCAGCAACATTCTTCAAAGTATCCACCTTCTCTAAAGAGACCTTTCCATCTTCAACCATATCTCTCACACAGTGATACTGCACATCGATATGCTTCATCCTGGCATGGAAAGTTGTATTTTTTTCCAAACAAATGGCACTCTGACTATCACAAAAAATAGTGATTTTCCCTGCATTTAAACCAATATCAGAACATAAGCGGCTGAGCCAAACAACTTCTTTGTAGGCGTGAGTTGCTGCCATGTATTTTACCTTCGTTGTGGACAAAGCGACTAGAGCCTGTCGCTTGCTCATCCAACTGATTGCACCACCATTTAACATGAAAGTATATCCATTGGTTGATCTTCTGTTGTCATTTTCCCCAATTCGGGCTCTACCAATAACCTAAATCAAATCTCAAAATAACTGCATAAGATATCGCTTTTCACCAATCCAGCTTCTAGCAATAAATGTTGTTTTTCAATAATGATGCAAAAACAACCGATGAGAAAGCACCACGTGTCACACTGCCATTCACATTGCTACTTGGTTGAGCTCCCTTCACTATCACTAGCCATTCCATCACATTCTAGGGTTGACGAAGTCCACAAACACTAAAACACAGTCTACTAGCAATATCGGGTCCCACACACCATGCGTCCACTACTCGCGCACTCCACTCGGCCTACCTGGAAGCCGCTGGAGGTCCTTCAGGGAATCTCGAGCATCATGTACTAGATTCCTTAGGGAACTCCTAAGATGCCGACAAGTGTCCATAGTCAGACAACTCCTTGCATAAAGCAACTTGGGGGCCCACCACCTATTCATTGCACTCACCTTTTTGACAAGCCACCACACGTCAAGTGCACAGGCGATTCCGCTTGGCGAAAAGGTAAATAGTGGTACTTGCCTTTGGATGCTACAGAAAACAACCAACACCATCGGATGAATCCGAAACCTTTGAACAAACCACCAACTCTGTACCTATCGGCCTATCATTGTGACAACCCTCGGAGCCTCGCCGATCAGATAGAGTCTCAACAACCAAAGGGTCAAGCTGACCAAATGAGAGCTATGTGGTAAAGCGATACGGGCATAAATTCATCAAGCCTTTAATAGAGGTCCAAGCCAGTAAGTTGAGGCACATTTTCCAACAAGCTCCCACTTGACGAAGACTTACTGGCTTCCTCCAGACTTCGAATTCATTTTCGATCATAGGCCCCAAGGCCTATTGAACTTTCACACCATCTAAACTTATCTGTGCTTATTGGCTTTGTCAATGCATCAACAACATTCTTCAAAGTATCCACCTTCTCTAAAGAGACCTTTCCATCTTCAACCATATCTCTCATGCAGTGATACTGCACATCGATATGCTTCGTCTTGGCATGGAAAGTTGGATTTTTCACCAAACAAATGGCACTCTGGTTATCATAGAAAATAGTGATCTACCCTACATTAAAACCAATATCAGACATAAGTGGTTGAGCCAAACAACTTCTTTTTAGGCGTGAGTTGCTTCCATGTATTCTGCCTCTGTTGTGGACAAAGCAACTAGAGCCTGTCGCTTGCTCATCAAACTAATTGCACCACCATTTAACATGAAAGTATATCCACTGGTGGATCTTCTATTGTCAATGTCCCCTCCCCAATCAGAGTCCACATATCCATGAATGATGAGAGTTCTTTGTGATGCAACCAAATTTCCATGGTAACACAAAGCACATTCTGAGGTACCTCTCATATATCTAAACACTCTCTTTACAACATCTCAATGTGTCCTTCCTGGATTTTCCATAAATTGGTTGATTACTCCAATTGCTTGGTCTATGTCTGGCCTTGTACAGACCATCACATACATTAGACTGCTGACAACACTCACATAAGGCACTTTGGTAATGTCCTCCATCTTCGTAGCAAATTTTGGACAATCTTCTATAGATAATTTCATTCCCTGCGTAACTAGAACAACTAGCTACTTGCAATCACTCATATCAAATCTCTCCAGAATAGTGTTGATGTACTTACTCTAGCTGACCCAGAGCTTTCTTCTATTTCTATCCATGGTTATCTCCATCTTGAGAATAGACATTGTTGCACCTAGATCTTTCATTTTGACCTTTATAGATAAATGATATTTAAGATCAGAAATCATAAACTTACTATTTCCTATGAACAACATATCATCCACATACAAGGTAATAATAAGTACATGATCATTTTCAGTTTTAAAATACACACAATGATCATATTTTGATCTCACAAATCCCAATGAAAACACAAATGTGTCAAACTTCTAGTACCACATTATAGGAGACTACTTCAAACCATACAAAGATTTCTTTAATTTGTAGACCAGGATTTCTTTACCTTTTTCAACAAAATGCTCAGGCTGGGACATGTAAATCTCTTCTTCCAACTCTCCATGGAGAAATGTTGTTTTCACATCCATTTGCTCGATCTCTAAGTCATACGCGGATGCAAGTGACAACAGAAATCTGATATATGTCAACTTAGCTACAAGAGAAAAAATTTCTCCATAATCAATTCCCTCTACCTGGGAATACCCCTTTGCAACCAACCTAGCTTTATACTTCTCAGCATTTCCCTCGAGGCCAATCTTCTTCTTAAATACTCATTTACAGCCAACATAATTTCTACCTTTAGGAAAAGGTACCAAATCCCAGGTTTCATTCTTTTCCAATGATTCCATTTCTTCATTCATGGCTTCCAACCAATAATTTGCATCGAGCATATTTATTGCCTCTTTAACAGTCCTAGGCTCCTCAGTGCTAGTAATTAAAGCATAGGCACAGTTTGAATCCAAAATGGAGAAACCATACCTGTCAGGTTGTTGTTTTTGATGTGTAGACCTTCTCACTAGCTAAGGTTGTGGTTCTTCATCTTTAGAACTCTCAAATCCGCTAGAGCTCTCATCGATTTCAGGTACACCATGCAGTTTTCCCTTTTTTGGAATTTGAGGAATCTCAACTACATCATTCTTCTTTTCTCTTTGATTTGTCTCAACTGTGGAACAACTGTACAAGGTTTCAACTCACGAAATATTATACTTCTGCTATACAAAACCTTCTCAGTATCAAGATTCCAGAGCTTGTATCCCTTCACACCAACACCATAGCCGATGAAGATATACTTAACAACCTTGTTCTCCAACTTAGACCTTTTCTCAATTGGCACATATGCATATGCCTCATAGCCAAAGACACGAACATGTCTCAACGATGGATTCTTACCAAACCATGCTTCCAAAGGTGTCTTATCAACAAGAGCAGAGCAACGAGAGTGATTTACCAAGTAACATGTTGTAGCCATAGCCTTAGCCCAAAAAATCTGCTCCTGACCAACACTGCTCAACATACTCCTTGCATTTTCCTTCAACGTCCTATTCAACCTTTTAGCAACTCCATTCTGCTATGGAGTATAAGGTGTAGTTTTATGTCATTTAATCCCATTGTCTTTATAGTATCTATTGAAATCTACAAAACAAAACTCACTGAAATTATTCATCCTCAAAAAAATTATTTTCCTTCCAGTTTGATTCTCTACCAAGTTTTTGAACTCTTTAAAATGATTGAACACTTCTGATTTACTTTTAAGAAAGTATATAAATTCCCTTCTCAAATAGTCATTGATAAAAGAAATATAATATCTAGACTTTGATATTGAAGGAACATTCACTAGACCAAACACATCAGAATGAATATAGTCCAGTACACTAGAAGATTTATGAGAACTCGAGGAAAATGAAACACGTTGCTTTCCATAAATGTAGTGTTCGCAGAAATCGAACTCAAGATTACAGTCTACAAGCCCTTCAACAAGATTTTTATTTTTTAAGGTTTTTAAACCTTTCTCACCTATGTGACTGAGTTTATGATGCCACAACATGGTTTTCTCTACTGGGATTTTTACCTCTATCACATTTGCAGCCAGAGAAGCATCTTCATCTTTCTCTACAGGAACAACATTGCTTGACTTTGTAGATGCATTGTTGCATTGAATAGGATGTACATCTAGCTTATATAGAGTGCCGATACGTACACCCTTATCCAGCACCATTGCACCTCTAGCCATTTTACATCCTTTACTTGAGAAATAAACTTCTACACCAGCATAATTTAGCTTACTGATAGAAAGTAAATTATGAGCCAAACCTGGTATATGTAGTACGCTACCAATACCTTTGAATCTCCTGTTAGCAAATTGAATTTTGACTCTACCTCGGCCAACAATCTCCATCATTAAATCACTCACTAGGTACACCTTTCCACCATCATACTTCTCATAATTGGTGAACCATTGTTTATGAGACGTCATGTGAAAGGATGCACCCAAGTCAACCAGCTAGACATCATCTGATACCTGAGTTTCCTAGGCTACAATGAAGGAATCTACATCACTCTAAGAAGATTCATAGTCTGAAGAGTTACTCTTCTTCTCTTCTCCTTACAATCCTTTCAGATATGACCGGATTGCCCACAATTCCAGTATTTCACCTTGGACTTTTTACTAGGAGACTTCAATCTCGCTACAGATTTAGATTTGGACTTCTTGTCCTTCTTCTTTCCTTTCTCCTTCGATCTACCTTGGACAACAAGTGCCTCTTTAGCCATCTCAGAAGACTTCCTCCACATCTCTTCAGACAAAAGCGAAGCAACCACGTCATCCATCTTGAAAGTAGCTGTCGTACTTCCAATAGCCATCACCAGATGATCCCAAGTGTTAGGTAATGAACATAATAGTAGCATGCAATGATCCTCCTCCTCTATCTTTACACCCACATACACCAACTGAGTAACACTCATATTAAATGAGTTCAAATGGTCTATAATAGATGCACCTTCTTCCATCTTTAAGGATTACAACTTCTTCCTAAGGAATAACTTATTTATCGGAGACTTTCCCTGATAAATATCACCAAGCTTCTTCCATAACGAAGCTACATATTTCTCCTCATGGATATTCAAGAGTACAAAATCGGCTAGACAAAGTCTTATCAGACCTCTCCTCTTTCTATCTTTGAGGGCCAATTCTTCTTGCTTCATTTCTTGTGGCATAGTTCCAGACACTGCTACCCAGAGGTCTCTATCCACTAACAAGTTTTCCATTTTGAGTTTCCACAACTCAAAGTTTCCGCCATTGAATTTCTCAATATCAACTCTTCCTGATGTACTCACCATCTTAGACAAAACTAAGTTATAACTTTGCAAGACTCCCACTGGAATAGTATTAGCATAAAAAACCAACCCTACTAACAAGGATAACACAACTGGCTAGGCTCTGATACCACTTGTAACATAAAGGAAAAGGGTGCGGAAACGCTTTCCTAACGCTAAAAATACACAGAGGAGACGTGCAAAGACTAGTCTTAAAGGAGTAAAACACTTAAGATGAACACATGTAGGGTAACAAGAGTAACAAAAATAAAATGATTTCAGAGATAACACCAGATTTACATGGGAAAAATATTTCGAGTAAAAACCCACCACACCAAGAGAAAGACACTTTGTATTACAGCAAGAAAAAGTTTACATACAAAGTTACAACCCTCACTCTCTGATAGTTAGCTCATAGCAGCACTTGAGTTTTCATGCACTCACAATTACAATGATATTTTGGCATACAATGAATACAAAACTCTATTGGCTTCTCTCGCAGTATCTTCAAATCTGTTATATATCAATTACATGTCAAGACCGACAATTACTTGTCCCTCTACAACCACCAATTAGGGTGCATTAATTTCAATTCTTCACTAACACGCCAAATTGATCTTGGATCAGATCCACGTACAATCCTTCATCGAACCACTCCCACAATTAATTCACTACAGAGAAAATACAATTTGGGCTGTGCCAATAGCGAAAAAATGATCTCAGAATAATTGCATAATATATCGCTTTTCACCAATCCAGCTTCTAGCAATAAATGTTGTTTTGCAACAAACGATGAGAAAGCACCACATGTCGCACTGCCATTCGCTTTGTTGCTTGGCTAGGATCCCTTTGCTATCACTAGCCATTCCATCATGTTCCCGAGCTGACGAAGTTTGCAAACACCAAAACACAATCCGCTAGCAATATCGGGTCCCAAACGCCATGCGTCCACTACTCGCACACTTCGCTCGGCCTACGTGGAAGCCGTTGGAGCTCCTTTGGGGAATCTCTAGCGGCATCCACTAGATTCCTTAGGTAACTCCTAAGATGTTGACAAGTGTCCATAGCCAGATAGCTCCTTGCATAAAGAAAATCGGGGGCCCACCACCTGTTCGCTGCGCTCACCTTTTTGACAAGTCGCCACACGTCAAGTGCATAGGCGATTCCGCTCGATGAAAAGGTAAACAATAGTACTTACCTTTGTATGCCATGGAAAATAGCCAACACCATCAGATGAAGCCGAAACATTCAAAAAAACCACCAACTCTGAGCCTGTTAGCCCATCGTTGTGACAACCTTTAGAGCCTCGCCGATCAGACAGAGTCTCAGCGACCAAAGGGTCAAGCCGACCAAATGAGAGCTCCATAGGAAAGTGATACGGGCATAAATTTCTCAAGCCTTTAACAGAGGTCCAATCCAGTAATTTGAGGCACATTTTCCAACATGATATTTTGACCTCTACATGGGATGCAGTTACTTGGGCACTCAGTGGAGTTTCATTGGGCCCTTCTGTCATCTGTTCACTTCCCTACATTTGGGCTTTCTTTGCCTCTTTGTCTCATAATATTGCATCTTCTTCCTCTCAATCCACTTCCTCATCATCCTCAACATTAGTATCATCATGCTCCCTATTCTAGAGGTCATCAAATTTTTCATCCATGTTGGGCTCCTGGAACCTGGCCTCGAGACATTTGATCTCTTGATGATAAACCCAAAATTTGGCAATCTTCTCCCCACTCTAGTGGTGGTTCTTGGCCAATTCATTATAGAGGGTGGCTCCAATTTTGCACTTGTCACTTGGCTTGGCCAAAGGATAATAAAAACATAACCATGGTGGCCTTCCTATTTCCATGGGAATATAAGCCAAGTGTACAAAGAGAGTATGGTTCCCCGTGAGTGGACTTCATCAAGTCTCCTAGTAGGGTCGGGAGCTATGAGTCTCTTTGATATTTAGACCTGGTAAATCATTTTCAAGGTTATATTCCCATTTGTTACAAATCAATACCAACCCCAGATGAGAAATTTTTGTAGTTAGCAAACCTTGTGTCTGCTTCCTCTCCATTATTACCATTCCAAAGCTTAATAGGCATTTCAAAAATCCCTTATAATGTTTTCCCCCACAAAACTTGTTGTTTATAAGTGCCAGTTGCCTAAATACCTCAAGGGCCAACACCCTATTTGTCACACATATCAGGAGTTGGAATGGCTCCTTAGTAAAGCCACACGTCGTGACAAATGAAAAATAATCCCTGAGGAACCAGTCACAAGGAGGGATGAAATCTTGCATCCATCTCACCTATTGAGTGGAGAATCGATAACAACCAACCTCACCCTCTTTATCAAAATCTTGCAATATTATGGTTAGGAAAGAGTTGGAAAATTCATAATAATCATAAGTTACAGAAAATAGATGGGTCCACAAAGAAATCGACCTTCTCACCCCTTTTTCATTAAAAATAGACAAACCCATATGGGCCTTGAAGAAATCAAGGTTCTGATGCAACAACATATGAGCAAGAAAAAAATAAAAACATAAATCTATACCACATGTGATACTCCTTGAATTGGTCCAGAATTTCTTGAACAATGATCTCTGTGATGTCATACCAGAACAGGTTATGTTTTCTTCTTAACTAAAAACCCATACCCATTTTAAAATCCTACACCTGTTTGTCAATATCTAGGCTGCAAATAAAATCCAACATAAATAAAAGAACTCCTACATGTTTGTATTGAAACTATTGATCCCAACTGGAAACTGAGGTGCATATTTCTCGCCCTTAGGCTTTTTGTTTCGTAATTGTAAAAACTTAGGGCATGGGTTCCGATCCTCTAGAAAGTGTCCAAATTTCTTATGATGAACGTCTCAGGTGCTTCTCCAATATGCCTTGTAGGGATACATAGCATATCTTGAACAACATCAATGCTAATTACTACCCTTGGGTTCTAGCCTTGCATGACTCCTGTATCCAGATTGAAATTTTGGGCGCATTCATGAAACAATTTTGGGCAATGATGCACTAAGGGGACCATATACTGTGGAAGACCACTAAACCACAACTTGTACGCCAAAGACTCCTGATCCTTAGTCTTTTTCAATCTTTCACAGGCTACTTCCCTAAGATTCTTAGGGTTGGTTTTGAGCTCAGGATCATAAATATTGTCCCCTTCCACTATCTAAACCTTGTTCATGTGGGCGATCTTCTCCATGACCTGTATGTGAGGCCATTTTGGTTTTTCTAGCATCTCAGGCAAGGAATAAGAGACGTCACTGAAAACATGGGAAATTGACACTGTTAGGATGGCATTTGATAAGCTTCTAACCGTCTCTTGTTGTGCTACCATCTCGGGATTTTATGCCATCTTCTCCTTGAAACTTTTACAAATGCTTACTCACTCTCTGCAACTCACACTCAAATTATTTCTCAACAAACTATATGCTCAACTTCTTTGTAGTGTTCTTCTTTTTCATGCAATATTAGCCTTTCTAAAACTTAAGTTGGAAACAACTGTTGGGAATAGGATGCCATTTAATTGTAATCCTAAACATATTTCATGTATCTCGTAAGTCCTTGGAAATTTCTCCCCAATACTAGGATTAGAAAGAGATTAAATTCAAATCAAATGAACATGTAAATTGACATTTTTAATTATTCCTAAATAATAGGAACTTGTGGGGGTGTCCAAAATCAGTTCCTAAATAATAGGAGCACATGAGGTGCCCACATGGAAGGTGGAACCCACCTTGTTTTAGTTAACTATTTGGAGGATTGATAACATTTTAGTAATGCATGTTTAGGTCCCTACAAAATAGGGATTGATATTTACATGGGTGGAGTGGCACTATCAGTTCAGTATCAATTCAATATTAGTTCATTTCATTTTATTTTAGTTTAGTTTAGTTTAGTTTAGTTTAGTTAAGTTCAATTAAGTTCAGTTCAGTTATGGTTCAGTTATCTTTAGTTGCATGTAGTTATTTTGAGTTGTATACTAGTTGACTTAAATAATGACTTCAGTTGCATGACAGATAATAGGTGGATACTTTCAGTTAACTGGGGATGATCAATCATGCATAATTTTTGCATTAATTGATGGAGAGATATGTTTCAGTTAATCAAGATTGACTTGGGCCCACCTTGGGTGCCCAAGTTGGCATATATTAGTTAACACCTTTTGCATGAGAATATATTTACAAGGCTCAGTCAAGTGGGACCAATTCTTGGGTGCCAACTTTGAGGTAATATTTACAAGATATCTTTGTAACCAAAGTTTAGTTAAGTGTTTAGTTTGGGGCACCTAATTTGAGGAAGACTTTGGTTTGACTTATGTTTACATGGTGGAACTCTACTTGCCAGATCTAGGCATAGGTTTTTGAGAGGAGCTTTATCCTCTTATAATTGACAACTCTTATGAGTTTTACTTTCTCATAATTGTCTATTTATTGCATCAAGTTTATGAGAGTTTCAACGTGAGTTAATTGTAGGTTGTGAAGAAGGATTGTCGAAGCAAAGGAAGCATATCAATCAAGGATTGATATAGTGTTATTGTAATCTTGTTTTAAGGTTAAATAATACAAGTATTATTGATTCTGGTGGAGTTTTTTCTCAAAAGGGTTTCTTCACATATATGTTGTGTCACTTCTATCTCTTGTCTCATTCTTCTACAACCTTTTTTCTTTCTACAATTGGTAAAATTGATCTAAACAGATTAATCATACACAAATAATTGTGACAAAGAATACTTAATTAGATATACAGTCACATAGTTTTATAGTTTTTAAGCTATAATATTACCTTCATTTTCAACATTTGGTATCAGATCTAATGGTTGGTTAGGGTTTGGGATGCCTTTCTCTTAAAATTTTGAAGGTTGTTTTCCTGTAGTGGGAGATTTTACTATTGTGTTATTATAGAATTGTAAGAGAAATGTGTTACAATGACTTCTACTTCTCATCTAGATATTTAAAGATTCAATGGATCTAGCTATGAGATGTGGAAACTAAAAATGGAGAATCTCCTTGAAGAGAGAGATCAGTGGTTAGTTGTTTGTAATGATAAAAATCCATCTACAATGATGCCAGATGAGGATTGGGCTAAGCTTGATAAGAAGACAAGAGGAACCATAAGGTTATGTCTTGTTGATGTTGTTCTCTTGAATGTTTCAGATGAAACTATTGCATATAAATTGTGGAAGAGGATAGGTGATATCTATCAAACCAAAATTCTTACTAATAAGTTGTATCTAAAAAGATAGTTGTATTCTTCAAAGATGAAATATGGTGATTCTATTGCACATCATTTAAATTCTTTCAATTTGATTCTAATTCAGTTAGCATATGTAGATGTAAAGCTACAAGATGAAGATAAATGCATTTTGTTACTTTGTTCTTTACCAGAGTCTTGGAAAAATATAATTGTTGCTATCAGTGTTAGTGGTGCAGATCCTAAGATGGGAAATGTAATTCCTACTCTCCTATCAGAGGAGATGAGAAGGAAGTCTAAATTAGGTTCCCAAGATGCCTTATTTGTAAGAGGTAGGCCTAAGGAAAAGGAACCTAAGGGAGACAAGAAAGGAAAGGGTAAGTCCAAAGGATGGTCTAAAACCCTTGGTAAGAGTAAGGTAAAAGTGTTGGAACTGTGGGAAACCAAGACATATAAAGAAGGATTGTAAGAACAAGAAAAAGAGTTTTGATGCTCCTAAAGAGAAATCCTCAGATGACAATAATGATGCATTGATAATTTCATGTAAAAATGTTAGTGATGACTTTTGGCTTATCGATTCAGGTTGCTCCTATCATATGACTCCTAAAAAGGAGTGGTTCACTAAGTATACTGAATATGATGGAGGAAATTTCTTCTTTGGAGATAATAACACAACAATGATTGTGGGAAAAGGAGAGGTGAAGTTGTGTTTCAATGATGGTACAATTAATACCCTTAATGATGTTTTACGAATTCCACGACTTTCTAGAAATCTACTTTCTACATCTAAGTTCAATGATTCTATAATGCATGTGACATTTCAAAAAGGTGGTCGCAAATTGGTGAAAGGGAATATGGTGGTTGCTAAAGGATCTTAGATTGGGACTTTGTTTAAGCTTAATACCTCTAATTTGAATAAATTAGCCAATGTAACTGAAGCTGAAAAAGTATGTATGTTGTGGCACCATAGATTGGGCCACATTGGTGAAAAAGATCTTAGGACCATTTTTAATAAGAAATTGGTTGACGGTATTCTTGATTATAAAATTCGTAAAAATATTTTTTGTGAGCATTGTGTGTTTGGAAAGCAATCTAGATCTTCATTTCCTAATGGAACAACTAAAGCTAAAATATTATTAGAGATTATTCACTTAGATTTTATGGGTCTTGTGGATACTGACTCTATTGGAAAATCTAGATATTATGTCACATTTATTGATGATGTCTCTGTAATGATGGATTTCTGCAAGATAGATTTTTAGTAATTCCAATGCATGCAATATTCAATAAATCCAAACAAAGCAATGAAATACATGGGAGATAAATGAGAAAATAAATGAAACTAGAACAAGATCACCAATTCTTCTCTCCTCCATGGCTTATTTCCATTGCACCTCCTTGGTTTGTTGTATTGAAGAATGTGCCCTCATATTTGTGTTGAGAAAACTCTATATTTGACTAGACCTAAGCACAACTTTGAAGGATTTATATGAACTAAATGCAAATGGATATTAAATCTAGAATGCAAGTAGTTAAGAATCCTAAAGATGATAACCAAAAAATAAAAGATTGCAATATTAGAAGATCTCGAAAATGAGAAAAAGATTGTCATTTTATAGAAAATGCCATCTTGAACGGACGGATGAGATGAGAGATTGAGAAAATGCCCTAAAATCAATGGTTAAGATTCAAAGTGACAACTCTCAATTAGGGTTAGGGAAAAATTCTCAAATGTGTGGACAAGATTTAATTTAAGAAATTAAATCAATGGTGGAGACCAAACGTGACATTGAGATGAAATTAGTAAAAATCAAGAGATAAGAAGATGAGATTTTAGAAAATCAGTAATTTCAGCAATTACTTGATTTGTAGAAGAATATTTCCATTTTGAATTAAATTAATTCAAAATATGGATTTTGTGAGATAATGAGAAATTGATTTTTGAAATTAATTACTAAAAGAAGAATCAGTTAACCATGTGACATTTTTAAATATATTGTTTTATTTTAAAAAGATGGAAGTGTCACATAAAGCGATTAAATAATTAAGAATAATTATTTAATTTAGAAGAGGTAGTTAATTAATAAAATAAATTAGTGAATCTATTTAATTAAGAGAGGATTTAGGAATTAGTGATATATTAAATCAATATATTAAAATATACTTATTTAATAATCAGGAGGACATTAATGATAAAGATTAATTAAATAAATGAGACTTTATTTAATTATGAGACGACCTTGATAATTAGTGACATATTAAATAAATAAAATAAGATTTATTTATTTAATAATCATGAAAAATAGAAAATCATGAATTAATTAAATAATTATGCATTATTCAATTAATAGTTGAAAGTGGGTTAGAAACATAATTAAAATGTCATAATTATGCTAGAACAAAAGGTGGTAAAATATTGCTTGCAGGCCTTGGTCATTTTTATGTGTCTACATTTGCCCTCTTTGTCATAATGCAGCTTGTCACATTGTGGCAAAGAAAACAAGTCCAGAATATGCCCCAGCGAAGGTACAGAGTGCCTATGCCCCCTCGGGAAAATTTTTGAATTTTGACCCGGGGTCAGAAAAATTTGGAAAGTGTCCTGATTAATTCAATTAATGGCCAGAGGAACAATGGCGTGATCAGATTCGACAGTCAAGGACACTAAGCTAACCAAAATGCAAGAGAAAGATGGTCAAATGAGCCTCCAGTACAAACCTATTAGGTCAAAACCCTAATTTTCAACCTATAAATAGGTTGAAAAATCAAAACCAAGTGTCATTTTCTCATTTGCTATATAGAATTCTCAATGATCAGAGCTTGGAGAGACGATGGTGATTCCAGTGACAGACCACCGTGGATACTACGTGCAGACCTTCCGACGACTCGAGGGCACAAAGGCACCAGTAAGTACCCTATCCCACTTGTCAATTTTTAAATTTTATCCATTTATGAGGGTTTGCAGGGGGTTAAACGAATGCGTTGTGATGCAAATGATGTTGCGTAAGTTGCAAATGCCTTCACATTCGATGCATTTGTTTGCGTTGCTATACAAGTGCTCTAGGTAGCTAAGTTATTTTGTTTGAGTTCGCATTCACAAGGGGAAACGATGCAATCGTCAGATTGCAACGCAAGTGAGGTATTTTGCGACGCATCTACAATGCTGCGATGCAATTGCCAGGTCGAATGACACAATTGAGAAATTGTGACACAATTGCCACATAGAACAACGCAATCATTTTTAGGCTATGCAATTGCTATAGAAAGCAACGCATTTGACAGATTACGACACAACTGCCATGTGTAGAGCCACAAGTGATGAATCATGATGCATTTGTAGTCAATGCGACGTAATTGCAGTTGACCAGAGTTGAATTGTGTTGAATTTTGTATAGATATTAGTTTTAGATGGACCTTTGACTTCTCAATAGAATAATATGTCAACAATGTTGTCCCATGTGTCCTAACTCTTGTCTTTGCTTGTGCAAAGATGACTTGTGCCGATTTATACATGAGAGTTTAGGCTAGCGACATACGCCTTTAGAGACCGTTTGAGCGATAGGGAGAGACAACACCTGATGTCATTGGGCTTATACTACATTACATACATGCCCATTATTTGGGAAAATAGGGGTTTGCTGATAGCATTATGCGAGAGGTGGAATTCTGAGACATGCTCCTTTCATCTGTCTATAGGAGAGGCCATGGTCACCTTAGAGGATGTGTACCACATTCTCCGCATATCGATCCATGGAGAGAGAGTTGTATACGATCCGCATTGAGGGAGACAGGCCCTATTAGAGATGTATGAGGATGTTGATGGTGCCCATATGGGTACTGATGGTTACGAGATTCATTGGGATGTTATAGCCAACCAATTTCCTAGGTGGGATGCTATGCTTATGACCTTGATTGTTGGCTTACTGATTCCAGATCGCCATGGTCATGGATTTCCTATTGGATGGGGGGATGTACTAGTCTGTATGTGAGGACAGAGGACCATTTTTGCTTGGGGGCCTTTTTTGTTGGCCATGCTATATCATCAGCTGCATGAGGTCGTATATCATCAAGGCTAGAGTATCAGTTGTGGGACTACTCTCCTCATGATCTAGGCATGGGAGCGCATTCCCGTTTTGCGGCCACTAGTACAGATGCAACAGTTGGGCAATGGGATGTCATATGTCTATCTATATGCGGGCTCAGTTAGTCAGACTCGCATTGGGGATACCAGATACTGGCGTCATAGGATTGACACCATGATTAGTTTTGTGTGGAGGCCATACAGAGATTGTGCCCAGTGGCCAAATGAGGATGGCCATTTATCGTTGTGTAGACAATTTAGATACCTAATCGGCAGTATAGTGCAGATTCAGCATATCATAGAGATGTACCTGCCCCAACGGGTACTACGACAGTTTAGAGAGTAGCAAGATGTGCCAATAGGCACTACAGAGTATGCACGGTCTTCCAAAGAGACCATATGGGGTCCACCTATATCAATGACAGTGGTCGAGCAGCAGGTAGATGGCCTTGTTATAGTTCAGTGGATGTGGATTATAGTTCAGTGGATGTGGAGGAGAGGTTCAGCAGATGCAGGTACATCTATCGAGTTTGACACCTAGTGGTAGATTCACAGGCCTATCCCATTAACAGATCCAGATTGTTCGTCGCCCATAGATCAGAGATCAGTTAACCCATAGGTACCTAGGAGAGGTCAGGGTGGTAGGGATGGAGGCAAAGATCGTAGAGGGGTCAGGGGGAGATATGGAGGCAGGGGAGATGGGGGCCGAGGAGACGGAGGCCGCGGTGGGGGAGATGATGGGGGAGATGGGAGGGGTGTGAGGAGGAGGAGGGATGGCAGAGGGCGGAGGAAGCCCAGGAGAGTTAGGAGGAGAGTGGGTGGTGCACCATTGTCACCCATCCAAGAGGAGGGTGAGGAGAGAGAGCTACTGGCCGAGCAGGAGGCAAGGGAGGAGCTCTGAGAGGGAGAGGAGGCAAAGGTGAGGGTCGAGGAGGTGTAGATGCCCGCAGAGGAGGATCCATTTGTTGGAGGACAGCCTCTTGATATAGATGTGGAGGATATCTGGGCAGAGGAGGAGAGGGATGAGGAAAGAGATGAGGAGGAGGAGGAGGAGGAGGAGACAGATCAGAGACTACAGGAGCGGATGATTGTTGGGGATGAGGAGGATGATAGATCACCAATTTCACTTGTTGATGCCACTATTGATCAGAGGATCACAAATCTTCAGAGATGAGGAGGAGGAGGATGAGACAGATTGGAGATTGCAGGAGCGGATGATTGTTGGGGATGAGGAGGGTGACAGATCACTAATTTTTCCTGTCGATGCCACTATTGATCAAAGGATTGCAAATCCTTAGAGCAGACTTGATGTGGCCTTGTCTTAGAACAAGGCCTTGGTAGCAGAGTTAGAGGTTACCAAGGTAGAGAGGGATCAGGCTGTCATCCAATGGTAGGAGTCAGATCGGTGTGTGATAGATTTTGCCGAGTTGTGGGCTAGGCTAATAGGGGACATGGCTAGAGAGCTAGCCAGGATGGAATCGAGCAAGGGGCGGTACAAGTTGTTATATGAGCAGGTGGTTCCCCTAGAGAGATGGGACCCAGGTTTGTCCCAATCCTATAGCAGGACAGGTAGTGGCACTCGGACACACAGGAGTAGTAGATCACATAGTAGTCATACTAGTGCTGGGGGTCCACTACATCAGGTCAGTCATCAGGCCATAGGCCACATAGCTCTCACAGGCACTCATCAGGCCATAGCCATAGGTCAGAGCATCGTCACAGGTCAGTGTTGTCAGGACACCAGATAGAGCAAAGCCAGCCTCATGTTACTGAGGCCTCAGGCTCTCAGAGTCCAACTCAGAATAGGATGCCCATTCAGGTCACATTTCACTTGATGAGTCAGCCATAGCTACCCCGCAGGTCACCTCCATGGGACAGAGGAGGGACATCCTAGGACTTGTGTTTAGACACTTTCGTATTTTGATATTCGAGCCTACGAGCTCTATTTTTGGGATATCATATGACTCTATCCTGTGACATTACATTTTTGAGAATATATATATGCGATGTAGTTTTTGATGTGGCCTATATGGTTTTATGTGTTATGGTACTTTATGCTTTATCAGATCCTATGTGATGCTTTTATGATGCTATGAGATGCATGGATGTAAATGTTTATGCTTATGAATGCACTTACGGATGTGGTTATTTATGTATGTAAAATATATGCTAATGCAAATGTTATTTATGATGCCTATATGTTGATGCAAATGATGGTTTTATGATGTGAGATGGATGAATGTAAATGATAGTGCTATGCAATGTGAATTATGGTATTTGATTTATGCAGATGTGAGATGTGATTATGAAATGCTCGTGCAATCATGTAGGAAACTTTTTTTTTTGTGTATGTCATAGGATATCGTCAGGTGACGAGAGAAGAGAAGGCAAAGGTTGATGTTAGTGCGAAGAAAGATATGCATGTTAGTGCAGAAAATAAAATCCTTCAAATCTTTGCTATAGTGCTATCCTAGTTGTTGCTCTTTAATCATCATTGGGAAAAAATTTCATGATGGTTGATAAACACTATGATATGATGTAGATCAATAGTGTGCAAGGTTGAACCATCACGTAGATCAACAGTCACAGACAAAGATGATCATGACTCATACAAGGAACATAATTGCCCCTAGTCCTTTTGTCATGACCAACTGCCAGAAAAAACTAGACCAATCATGAGACGTCACTGCTTCTCTAAATCCTGACATCGAGACATCCTTGAGAAACTAGCCACATGATAGTCAAAAATAGATAGGAAAATCATCGTACTACGTCGTTGCTTCTCTAAATCCTGAAGTCAGGACATCCTAGAGAAACTAATAGCAGAATGATTACAAGAAGACAAGGATAATTAGCATGATATGTCATGGTTCCTAAGACATAAGGAACTAATATCATGGTAATTATCAAAAAGATAGATAAATTTTTCCAAGTGTTTGCCAAGTGTTTTTAATGTTAGGTGTTTCCAAATGTTGAGTGATATCAAATTTAGGAAGGACACATCCTGAACGACGTTGATATCTAGGAGATCGATTCTTGGAGTTAGGATAATCCATCAAAATGCCAGATGATGATGATGATGCTTAGGAAGGACACTTCCAAAAGCATAAAGAAATGACAAGAGTTGCTTTTCAGAATGACGCATCTGAAAAGCAACCCAAAATTTTGCCAGGGTAAAATGTCTTGGTAGAATTTGACTACATGTCATTGCTAACATGCTGAATTGACCGAAAGTGTTGATGAGACAAATTGCTAATAGATTAACAGTTCGAGATTGACATAAGATTTGCTTTATTTGAAGATAGCTTGACGTGTGTGAAAATATTGTGCCATGAACCCTAATGGACTGACCTAGTACGGCCTCGGGGCTCATCATTTGATGGCCTTGCCTATGCCATGCACTCAGAGACCTCATAGTTCAACATGACCAATGACCTTGTCTAAAGGACATAAGTTTGAATCATGATTTTATTTTGACAAACCTAGAAAGACTGACCTAATGTCTTGGGGATTCAAAGATGAATCTTGCCTATGTAGCAAATGCGCAGAGACAATGTAGTTCAGACATGGACAAAAGATTGATTGATGGGACTGATTGGATTGACCCGATAGACATTGACTTTTGACTCTGTTTTTGGATTTTTTCAGGACTTTTTCAGATTTGTAGGACTTTTTTCAAGACTTTTTCGGATTTTTAGGACTTTGTTTTAGGACTTTTTCAAATTTTTAGGATATTCTTAGGACTTTTTCAAATTTTTAGGATTTTTTCAAGAATTTTTCAAATTTTTAGGATTTTTTAAAGAATTTTTACGAATGTAGGATCATGTGAGACACCCACTACAATTACATGATAAAGTTCTTGCCCCCAAACAGAGTGGGGATTACCTAAGCCTAATGATATGGAGATAAGCAGACACAAGGCGAAAGGCAAGGATATGCAAGGGATGATGTCAACCAAATGCTAACCATGGCCGGAATTGACAAGACTTAGGATGAGTGTCGTTAATGTGTCAGGCCTTTGTGATTACGGAAAGTGGATAAATGTTGATTTGAGTAACAGTAGATGGTGAAGAAATGATTGATTATGCATGGTGCCTATTTTCCAGGTTTTAACCATGGTACTTATCCAAAGCGCCTATTTGCCAGGTTTTCACTATTGGATGAATTTATTTCTTTTTACTATTTTTTCCATTTTTTGATTTTTTTGGTGTCACCAAGATGCCTGTTTGCCAGGTTTTCATCAAGGGATGATTTTTTATTTATTTTTCATTTTTTTTTGTATTTTTAGGTTTTTAGCTAAGCTCTCTTATGCTATGTGTAGAACTTTCTCAGATGTAAGCTATTGATGGGTTCTATCAGCTGTTCTCCATCAGGTGTGGCCAACTGATAAGCTCTGGAACCAACTGTGGCAGTAATGATATAGGGACCAAGCCAATTAGCCTCAAACTTGCTAGGCTTTTCACGGTCCGCTTGATTTCTTGGGTTCTGCATGAGAACCAAGTCATCGATTTCAAATTTTATGACCATTACTCTTTTGTTATAGCTCCAACATAGACGATTTTCATATGCCTGTAGATGATTTAAGGCATTTTTTCATCTTTCTTGTAACATTTCTAGCTCATGTAGGCTAGACTATCTATACTCTTCATCATCAATCATTCCTTTCGAGGAGACTCGGAGAGAAGGAATTTCGACCTCAATGGGCAATATGGCCTCAGATCCATAGACTAGGGAGAATGGAGTGGCTCCAGTGGGGGTACGAATGCTAGTACGATAGGCCCATAAAGCAGGATTAAGTTGTAGGTGCCAATCTCAGCCAGTGCCATTGACGGTCTTCTTAAGAATGTGAAGAATTATTTTATTTGATGCCTCAGCTTGATTGTTACCTTGTGGGTAATATGGGGTGGAGAAATGATGTTGGATGTGGAATCGCTCACAGAGTTCATGAACGTCCTAATTTTTTAATGGACTCCCATTATCTATGATGATTGATTGCGGAACACCATACCGGCAGATGATGTAATTTAGGATAAACTTGGATATTTGCTTACCGGTGATGTAAGTGAGAGGGACGGCTTCGATCCACTTAGTCAAGTACTCAATGGTGATGATTATAAATTTATGGTCGTTAGATGAGGATGGATGGATCTTTCCCATGAGGTCAAGTCCCCATTTGGCGAAAGTCCATGGAGAAGTGATCAGTCTCAGTTCCTGTGCAAGTGCGTGAATTAGGTCACTATGCACCTAGCATTTCCAACATGTTTTGACAAACTGAAGAGCATCTTTTTCCAATGTTGGCCAGTAGTGTCCAAGTCTGGTGACCTTCCTAGCTAACGTTGGACCCTCGAATGAGATCCGCATATACCCTCATGTACTTATCGTAAAGTTGTTTGGGCTTCATCAGTATTGAGACAACGAAGAAGGGTGTTATCAAAGCCAAGGCAGTATAGGGTGTCACTGACGATGGTGTGTCTAGCAAATTTTTAGATAAAGGACTTTCATTGGTTGTTGGAAAGGTTGGGTGGTAGGGTTTTGGATTTAAGATAATCATATATGTCTTCATACCAAGGTGAACTGGGACCAACAATCTCACAAACCATTTCTGACTTTGGGATGTCATATGCAGGCATCAACAGCTGTTCCACTAAGAACTCAAATTGTGACACATTTTTAGGAATGTCCAGGAGAGATCCAATAGTAGCCATTACATCGGCTACCTTATTTTGTGTCCTGGGGATTTGTTCAAAAGAAATCATTTTGAAATATTTCATGAAACTATCCACCATTCGCTTGTAGGGAGGAAACTTCTCATCTTTTGTTTCATAATCATCATTCACTTGGTTGATGACTAATTGAGAATCCCCAAATATGAGCAATGTCTGAATTTTACATTTAATTGCTATCTTGAGACCTGTGACCAGTGCTTCATATTCTGTAATGTTATTTGTACAAGGGAAGCTGATCCAGAATGACTTGGGAATTGAATCCCCTTGTGGTGTGATGAACAAGATGCCAGCCCCTGAGCCATGACCAGTGTGGGACCCGTCGAAATATAGCTTCCATGGTAAGGTTGGTTCTGCATGAAAGATAGACTCATCAAGAAAATCAGTTATCAGTGGATGAGTGGCTTGGATCGGTGCATCTGCAAGTTGATCTGCTATTACTTTCCCCTTTATTGACTTGCGCTCAACATATTATATGTCATATTCACTCAATATCATGACCCATTTTGCTAAACGTCTTGTCAATGTCACTCGGCTTAGAAGACACTTTAGTGGATCAATCTTGGCTACCAGGTGTGTTTGGTGGCTCAACATGTAATGTCTTAGTTTCTGTGCCGCAAAGAAAACTGCAAGGCATGCACATTCAATGGTTGTATAGTTCAACTCATATCCTATCAGTGTGCGACTGATGTAATATATGGCTCTCTCTTTTTCCTCATTGTCATTTTGCACCAATAATGCCCCCAGTGCATTTGTAGTTGCCAAGACATATAGGATCAATGGCTTGCCCTCAATAGGTGACATCAGGATTGGTGGTGTCAATAGATATTCTTTAATTTGTTCAAAGGTTGTGTGGTATTTGTCCTCCATACAAAGGGAATACTTTTGCATAACAGATATTGAAATGGTTGACACTTGTCTGCCAATTGCGCAATGAAACGACGGATGGACTGCAGTCTTCCCTGAAGTGTTCTCAGCTTGTTGATTCCTTTTGGTGGAGGCATGTCTAGAATTGCTTTGAATTTTTCAGGATCAACCTCAATGCCTCATCACGAAACTATGTATCGCAAAAGCTTGCCTGAAGTGACTCCAAAGACACATTTTTTTGGGTTCAAATGAACCTTGTAATTTTTGAGCCATCTAAAAATTTTGTTCAGGACTTTGAGATGATCTTTCTGTGTTAAATATTTTTCCAATGGGTCATCCACATAATCTTCCATTATGATATGCATCATGTCATGAAATATTGTTGTCATAGCTCTTTTGTATGTGGCGTCGACATTCTTTAAGCCAAAAGGCATGACATTCCAATAGTATGTTCCCCAAGGGCAAGTAAATGTTGTTTTGTGCTAATCCTTTGCTGCAATTCAGATTTGGTTGTATCCCAAGAAACCATCCATGATGGATAGTAGCTCGTACCTATTGATGGTGAAAATGACACAAACAACGTGTAAACAAAATATTTCTACTCTATTTCTCCTGAAAAAGAAAGACAACATGTAGTGGCCTAACTCCCAAGGTCCTGGTAATTGATTCTCAACTATCTGGTGTCACTCAAAATTGTCTGGATGAAGGGAAACATCCACTCCTTGAAATGAAATGTATCTCTCTTCCCAAAAGCCCTAGACAACATCATTATTAAATCTGATACCTCCTTATAGAAATCTGCTCTCTTTGGTTGGTCTGCTAGCTTGGTTAGAGACTTCTTCTCTATCTTCAACCATTTTTTGTTCAAGTGAGACTTATTGGATTCTTTATATTTACTATATTTCTCCAAGGCCTCTGCCTCATCCAACTACACCAAGTTCTTAGGATCCAGGAAATTAAACATACTTTGAAACATATGAGGAGTAAGATCAATAATTAGATTATCTTGGGAATCCATGCATTGTTGGGTAGCTAGATTGTAAGCTCCTGCAGCTGTCAAGATCAACTCTGGGCATTGGATTGATAAAGGAAATAGAATGATATGGGCCAAGCCAGAATCAACAATTCTTTGTGTCCTCCTTGTTACATCTTCAGCAAAAGTTTCTGAATACATCTCCTCAAAGTTGTATTGGCCCAAATTTGTGTCGGTGATATCTGACCAATCTGATTCTACTTTGCTTACTTTGACAACAAAACTCCTGTGATTATACCTCAAGGTATAAGATAACTGTTTTGGCTTCATCTTCTTTGGTTTACGTGTTTCCTTTGATGTTCTTGCAAGCCAGTTCCTTTGGGAGGCTTCTCCTGATGTTCCCGACATCCTTTTAGCTTTCTTGCAATAAAACTTCTAGTTAGATACTTGGATAAAACATCTCAAAATGTGTCTTTAAAATCATACCTTTCAAACATACATCGAAGGTGAAACCAAGTAGCAAACATCTTAAATAATCCTCTTTTAACATACTGCTAGGCTCAGAGCAGAAACTGTTATTAGCATTCTATTAACAAGAAGCGAGCTCAGAGTCAGAAGTGAAATAGTGACCGGAATGGAAACTGATTCGGTTTCCTTCAGATTTTATGTTTTCATATTCTGTTTCGGTTCCATTTTCGCTTCCGACTAGGTTAACATTTTTATGAAATAAAGCTTCTTACTACAAGTGGAGTCGGAGACAGGATGAAAGATGAAATTGACACTAATCATAAGACTCATCCAAAACTCTAAATCAATTCTGATCCTACTTCCAGCTATGCTGACCATGACGTCATCAATGATTTTATCAATTTAATGCATAACTTCATGATCAAAGACTAAGGTCATATTAAACAAAATAAGGCTTAAAATATAGCGTGAAAAAGACCATGCCCATATGACCGTGGGCGACTGTACTTTCTAGGGCATCATATTTAATTATTTCTGAATGCGATCACAAAAATGCATAAAACCCTAATCTCGAAAATGCAATATAAAACTAGGGCACAGATTTAACCCCTCCTAATTTATCCAGACCAAATTCGCAAAAGATTCTAAGTAAAAACTACCATTTTACTAAACCCTAACTCACTACAAAACACTAATTTAATCTATGTCAGTGACGAACCCTAATTAAATCTATGTGTTTAAAACCTAACATAGCACGACGCGATCATGACAAAACGTGAAAACGACCGTGCCCCAACTCACTAAAAACCAGAATGCAAGCACAAAAATGAAATCAAGAACAACAAACAAAGAAAGAAAGAAAAACAAACACGCAAACACCAAGAAAGTGAACACGATCTTGCCTAAAGAAAAATGATCAAAACACAAATAGAGAAAATGAAAGCAAATAAAAGAAAAATGAGAATAGGAATGCTACCTCAAACACAAAACTTGGCTAACCTTCAAAAGAAATTCACAAGCAACTATCTCCTCCTCCTTCAATTGATTCTTTCAGATTAACTCCACAACTGCTCTATTTTGCTCTTTGATTTCTTAACAATGATAATAATAATCTGTTTAATCCCTAATCAAGGTAAAAATTGAAATTTTCTACCTACACATAGCAGTTGTCATTAATGCATTAAATGCAATTAAGTGGAGTCAGAATTGGAAAAGAACAAACACTTCACTACAGTGCGACTTCAGTAAAATGTCAACAACCAAGAAATGGCGAGAGCGGAATCGGATTGGAAACTAATTCAAAAACTTAAGGAATTTCCCAACTTCATTCCTGTTTTGGGTCCGAGTCCACCAACAAAGCACAAAATGAAATGAAACACAAAAGTAAAACAAAAAGACTGAAATAATAAAATTTAACACAAGGACTAAGTCTAAAACAAAAAGTTTCAAAAAGCGGAGGCAGAGACGGGATGGATTTTGATTTTGCAATTTCTAATAAACACCAACTTAACATCCACTCCAGTTCCGGCTCCCATAAAGACAAAAACAAAAAGGTCAAAAAGAAAGACTGTTGAGATGGGAATCGAAACGAGTTTTGAAAGAAGTTTCAGAACCCAATTTGGTTCTGGTTCCAATTCCATCAAACTAAACAAAGAAAAACAAAGTGTTGGAAACAGAAAGACTCCAAACTTTGTTTTAAAACCAACAAACGATAAAAAATAACAAAGGGGGACCCATTTTGACCAAGGCAAAAGATGGGGTGGTTATGCAAGGCATAAAAAAGGGCAACTCGACTGGGGAAATGGTTTACCCATTTTCAAGATACCCAAAGAAAATTTCAATCACCCAAAAACTACTTGGCTTATAAACACTTTAACTTGAATAAGATCAAATATATGTAGGATAAGTTTGAGCTAGAATCTCAAATGTATGTGCTCATGAGTTATTCCTGAATCTGAGTGTGTGCATATATTGTGCATCATTCTTTGTAGATACTTTCTCTATTTGTGAACAACTATACCTAAGATTCAAGCTACATGGGTTGAGTCCTTTAACTATAGTGCAGTAAAATCTTGGGAATTGCTCTACTACCAGACAGGCGTCCATAGCCCAAATGAAGATACCTCTAGTTCTCTCAAAGCATTGCTCTACTTCCAGCCAGGCGTCCATAGCCCTGATAGAGATACTTGATTACCCACTTGATATTGAGTTTGCCTCTTCTTTCTTTCTTTTCTTTCATTCATTTTTTTCTTTTAAAACCTTGCTTGTGGAAATTTTTGTGCACCTTGCTCAATACTTCAGACATAATAAATCTGAAACATGGGTTGAGAACTACTATGGATTTCATGATAGTCTTGGAATCAGATTTTTCACTTGAATCAAAGGGTAGAGCCATTCTAAAACAAATAGGTACTTACTCATACAGATGTTTTCCTAATTTGGTGATAGATCTTTGATCACAATTCATGAGATATTCACAATATATCTTCTATCCTTAATAACTTTTCCAACCCAAACTAGAATGGTCATAAAACATAAGTTTCAGAATGAAATCCTTTTCAATGGTTATGATGAAAATATCTAAACCAATTTATCTCCTAGTACCAGTAGCATACTTTGAATAACAACCCCTTAATTTGAAATGAACAAAATGAGGATCCCCAATGAAACAAGACAAAACAAAAACAAAACAAACAAAACACCAAAAAAAAAAAAACTAAAAAGGAAACCTAACTACATATGATATAGTATAATACATTTTCCTTTAAAACATCAGATCTTTTATGCACCAAAATAGTGCTTGAGAAACTAACCATTAACTGGTAATGGAACAGGCTCTCTTGTTAAGGTATTTAGAAGAAAAGCATTCTTGCCTAGTATTTCAACCACTTGATAAGGACCTAGCCAAAGTCTATCAAACTTCTGGTGATCTCCCTTCTTTTCTCTAGCTTTATCCTATAGCAGTACAAGATCTGATATCCTAAAAGCTTTTATTTTGGCTCTTTTGTCAAACCAATGCTTGACAACAGCCTAATGCTTAGAAAATTGCTGCAAAGCAGTATCTCTTTGCTCTTCCATGTTTAACAAATTAATTAGTCTAACCTCAATCCTATCATCCTTGGTATAAAATTCCTGCATAAACTTCAAAAGACGTATTTGTAAATGAATGGGGAAGATTGGATCTTGGCCATAGACTAACTTAAAAGGTGAATTTCCTAGGGATCCTTTGATTCTAGTTCAATCTGCCCATAAGGAAAACCTCAACTGGGTGTGCCAGTCCCTAGGATTACTTTCTAACAACTTTCTTATAAATTCCAACAATTTTTTGTTTGTGGACTCAGCCACTCCATTCCCTTGAGGGTAGTAATTGGAAGAATACTTTAAAACAATTTTATGTTCATAGGCCCATGAAATGAATTCAGCAGAAGAAAAAGTAGGGCCGTTACCAAAGCAAATGGAACTCCAAACCTGGTTGTGATATTCTCAATTAGAAACTTGATGACCACCTCTATGGTGCTATTTTTGCAAGGATGTGCCTCAGTCCAATGTGTCTAGTAGTTAGTTGTAGTCAAGATGAATTTATGACCTGCAAAAGAATTTGGATTAATTACACCTACAAAATCAAGTTCCCATTGAGCAAATGGCCTTACCTCATATACCGGTTGCAAAGGCATTGCAAGATTTCTTTCTCTAGGTGCAGAAGTTTGGCATACATGACAAGTCTTGCAGTACTAATGTGCATCTCTAAACACATAAGGCCAATAATAGCTCGATCTTAAAATCTGATGAGCCAAAGCATCAGCAGATCCATGCCCTGTTCCATGCCTCCCATGAAACGCAGAAATAGCATGCTTAGCTTCTTGTTGATCCAAACAGCGTAGGTAAATTCCTTGAAAATTCTTTCTGTAAATGGATCCCCCTTTGAGCATGTAATGAGCACTCTTCATCCTTAATGCTCTCCTCTGAGTAGCATTCATTCCTTCTGGACATTTTTTATTGAGGAGGAAGAAAACTAAATGTATACCAGGGATCCTTAGTGAATGATTGGACAATATATTGTTGACAAGTAATACTTTTTTCCACTTCTGCCATCGCCCTTGACAAACCTTGGCCTCGAACAAGTTTCATTGGGTGAATCTCCAAGTCAAATTCTTGTAAAATGGCCATCCATTTTCCTCTTCGTTCTCCTAATTCACTTTGCATTAGAAGAGATTTCATAGCTAGATCTGGAACTATGACCATCACTTGACTTAGAATTATATAATGCCTGAACTTCTTCACTGCTTGTACCAATGCAAAGGCTTGTTTTTCTAGTGGTGAATACCTTACTTTTGCATTCTTAAATGGAGAGCTCATAAAAGCAATTGGTCTCTGCTCGCTCTCTTCTCTTCTCTGTGTTAAAATTGTTGCACATGAATGATCAGAAGCAAAAGAATAAATGTAAAAGTGTTTAAGATAATCCAGACTTGTCAGAACAGGTGCCTCATATATAGATTGTTTAATTTGCATGAAAGTAGACTTAGCCTCATTACTCCATTCAATTTTTTCATCTTTCTTCATCATCTCATTAAGTGGTTTTACAATCTCTACAAACCCTATTATAAATTTCCTAACAAAATTGATCTTTTCGAAGAAAGATCTCATCTCCTTCTTGCTTCCTGGCCTTGTCAATTTCAAGATGGCCTCCACTCGGTCAACATCTATGGATATCCCCTCTTCTGATATAATTTGACCCAGGAGTTTCCCTTCAGACACTCCAAATACACACTTCTTCAGATTAAGAGAGACACCATAACTTATACATTTCTTTAGAACATTTTCCAGGTCAGTAGCATGATCTTTTGTATTCTTAGAGAAGATAGCCAAATCATCAACATAAATTATTATACATTTTCTTATCAGATCCTTAAAAGCTACATCCATTGCCCTTTGAAAATTTGCTCCTGCATTGATGAGACCAAAAGGCATCCTTTTGTAGGAAAATGTGCCCCATTTAGTAGGCATCAATGGTTGGTTCTAAGAACCAAAGCTCCTCAAGGACCAGCTCCTAAAAAGGGGAAAGGGTATAAAAGGCTCAAAAGAAAGACACCTCCCAAAGAGCCTTTGGAGTTCCTTCCTCCAAAAATTGAAGAAATAGAGCTTGAAGCAGCTGTTGATGAACAAGAAACACAAGAAGGAGATGCTCAAATGGGATCAGTTGTTTCAACACCTACATCAGGTGAATCTTCTACTCAAGTCCTACTTGCAAAGAAGAAAAGTGGAGAGATGCTCAAGGAAACTCTTTATGACATAGTTGAATCCATGAAGGGAAAAGGGGTAGAGGTTCATGATGTTGGAACAGACTCCGATGAGACTATGTCAGAGAAGGATGTGCGAGAAAATATGACTCTAGAGGAGGATACTGAACAGGTAATGACACAAGAGGAGTAGTGGGCATTTTTTGAAGAAGTTAAAAAGGATGCTAATTCAAAAGTTGCTGCAATATAGAAACAAAAGGTAATTGAGGCCAAGACACAAGTTGATGCTAGACTGCAACAACAAAAAATTGAAGCTAAGTCAAGAGCTAATGAAGTAGAGAGGAAGAAAAGGCAGCAGGAGCATGAACTCAAGGTCAAAGAAGAAACTAATAAGTTAGAACTGATACAAAAGATTCATGACCTTGAGGAAGAGAAGGCAAGACACCAGAGGGAGAAAGAATTCCTGGTTGCCAAGTTGAAGCTAGCTGAGGAAGCTCACCAAAAGGAAGAAGAAGCAGAGCGGTTGTAAAAGGAGAAAGATGTTGCAGAACTGGTCCAGAAGCAACAAGAAGAAAGGGAAAAGGCAGAAAAGCTTAAGGCTTTGGAGGCAGAAAGACTAGAGAAAGAAAAACAAGAAGCTTTAGAGAAAGAGAAACTAGAAAAAGAAGCTCTAGAGAAAGAAAAATTGGATAAGGAAAAACTCGAAAAGGAAAGAATACAGAAGGAGAGATTAGAAAAGGAAAGATTGGAGAAAGAGAAATTGGAGAGAGAACGATTACAAAAGGAAGAGAGGTTGAAGAAGGAAGAAGAAGGTAAGAAGATACAGGAACAAAAGGATAAGGAAGAGGCTGAAAATCTTGTACAGATGCATGTGGTGCAAGAACAACAAGAGGAACCAAGGGTTGATTCTCAACCCCACGTAAATGTGCAACCACCCTCTACTTCTATTATTGCTTCTTCTTCCACCCTGTTGTGAGATCAACAATCATGTCTATATTTGGTAAGGGGAAATCATCCTTTGGGAAAGCCTTATTCAAATCTCTAAAGTCTGTGCAGATACGAATTTTTCCATTTGGCTTTGTGATAGGGACAATGTTGGATATCCAATCAGCATAATCTATTGACCTTATGAACCCAACATCCAGTAACTTCTTTAGTTCATCCTTGACAAGCAGTGCAATCTATGGATGCATTTTGTGCAACTTTTGTTTGACTATCTTGATTCCTGAGATTAGAGGAAGATGATGTAAAACTAATTTTGGATCAAGGCCTGGCATGTCAGCATATGACCATGCGAAGTTAACTTTCCTGTCTGTGAAGAATTGTTGAAATTCAGGTTTTTCTTCCTCTGACAATGATGCGGCCAAGAGAATCATTTTTGGATTCTCTAGTGTGGTTATGTTAACTTCTATTGTGTCTTCAATGAGCATAGCTAATGTTTCCTATGTCAAGGGAAGAAAGTCCAATCCTCCATCCTTAGGCACCTCAGAGAGGTTTTCAGCTTTGGATACGTCCTTTGTTTTTACTATTTTGTTGTTAGAAAGTTCCTTGCGGTTTTCACCTAAAGACATTTCTTTTTTTTTTTAATTCTTTGTATTTTTGTGACAAGAGGATTGCATAGTCTCTTCGACGTAAGCTGCATAATCTAGATCAACGGAGAACCTTGTTTTGTGATCACCCCATGGAATACCTTCTTGGAGCCCCATGAATTCTACAATTTCCTCATCATTCTGAAAAATGTCCATCACTGGTGGTTCTTGTTGGTCCCAATCAATCAATTGTGGATAAACAAGGGGAATCCCATCGTCAGTGTTGGTAAAGGATGGGGAAGATGTAGAAAGTGTGCAAATTGAAGCCTCAAGTGTGAAGGAAAAGTTTTCAATTTCAACTTCCATGTCAGATGCGATGGATGGACCATACTTAGAATTAGATGAGTTGAATTCAAAGTCATAATAGGGGATAAAACTATCAGTATCATGACTAGTGACTGGCATTTTAGAAGCATGCACAGTAGGTTCAGACACGTTAGGTTCTTGGGTGGGCTTGGGAATGGGGTGAGATGATTCAGGTGTTGTCGATGACACCTTGTGTTCTTCTAGATCCCAAGGAATGCTTACCCATTCCTTATTTTTGGAATGTTGGTCAATAGGGTCAATGTTGTACTCTTGTCAGAATTTTTCTTTGAAGGGGAGTTGACCAGGGTCCAGGAATAGTTTTTCAATGTCATAGTCACTTAGGGTTTTCTCAAATCCCCATTCCCATTCATTGGAGTTAGTTTCGGTAAGGGATTCTTCACGTGTCTCGACACTTTCTATAGCCATTACGCCCTCACTTCAAAGTTCATAGGTACATCGATCATCAGTTCCAAGTTGGTCAAACCCTAGCCCTATGTACCTTGGTCTTGCATTTATGATAATAGGTTCCCTTCTTCCATTGCTATCCTTTCCAAGACCACTTGTGTCATCAAAACCTAGGGCCTTGCATATATCATAGCCTTTTCCATAGATATGCACTAGTAGTGGAGGAAACTCTTATGGGTCTTTCTAGATCTGGTTATTTATGTTAATGATGAATTCATTACCCATATCCACCCATAGTGTAAAAACACTTTTTGGTGGAACCTTGAAATTTGTTTTGGGCTCGATTGCGAAACATGGTCTGCCATAGACTTTAGGCGGCTTAGGTATTGTGGTGATACAATAAGCCGTATTCAATTTGAATTCTCCACAACCAAGTTCCTGAATCTGAAATTCTTTACTTGGTATGGAGGCCGAGGAAGATGGTGTGGTAGAAGTTGATGGAATGGATGATTTGGTGAGTGCAGATGGGTCAATATTTTTGGACGAGGTGGAAACTGAGGCTTCTCGATTGATGGGTACCTGGTGTTCACCAATGGCTCGCAAATTGGTATAGTATTGAAATGGATCAGGATCTCCTCGGATAGTGATTTTAGTACCATCAAAAGGGAATTTCAGGCATTGATGGTATGTGGATAGAATGGCCTTTTAGAGTGTGAATCCAGGGGCGACCAAATAAGATATTGTAATGTATGTCATGATCCAGGACTTGGCATGTTGTATCTATGATAATTGGTCCCACTCAGAGTGGGATTGTAATAACGCCTTTAGAAGTGCATTCTTCATCATTGTATGCCTTGATGACGATGCTCTTGGTAGCATCTACACATGCATTAGAGAAGCCAAGAGCTTTAACCAATTTTAAAGAGAAGATGTTCAATCCTGCTCTGCCATCTACTAAGACTCGTCTAACCTTATGTTTGTGGACAAAAAATTTGATGTGAAGGGCATCATTGTGAGATGGTTTGGGCAAGGAATAGTCACTGTCCAAAAAGGTGATGTGATGAGGCCAATTCAAATATCCAACCATAGTCTCAAAGTGGTTGACATCAATGTTGGTTGGGACAGACGACTCTTACAGGACTTTATCCAAGATGGCCTTATGTGCGGGTGAGATACGAAGCAATTCGAGAATGGATATTTGAGCGGGTGTTTTATTCAATTGCTCAATAATGTTGAACTCTGGTTTAGGGTTTGACTGTCTAGCAGATGGACTAGGTATGGTGATCTTAGGCTAATGTGCAGAAGGACCTAGGATAGTGACCTTTCCTTTACATGTGGTGACATTGCATTTTGGGGACTTTTTTAATGGTAATGGTATTAACACACTTATCTTCATCAGCAACGCAAAGATTATTAATAATGGTACCGCCGGGATAATTGTAAGCAGGGCAGACATTATTGTAGGCAGGATGGATGTGATTGGCTTGGTTATTGTTATTCTTCATGCTAGATGAGGAAGGTTTACCATGGTCCTACAGTGGGTTCTTGTGAATAGTATGATCCGCATTAGACATGAATGATTGACCACCTAACTCAATGGTGTGGTTCTCAATGAGATCTTGTATGAGATTTCGTAATTGACGACAAGAGGAGGTTTTGTTCCCTTTGGCACGATGGTAATCACAAAATGTGTTGTCATCCCACCATGATGGCTTGAACTGACCAAGGTCATATGGTTTAGGTTCTTCCAATGTTATGACTCCATTTTGAAGAAGTTTCTTTAAGACAATTTTAATAGGTTCACCCAAAGGGGTGTATGTGCATTTTTGGAATTGTCGGGGTTGACGTAGCTTCCTTTGATTAGCTTGAGTAGGATTGCTTTGAATAGAATTGGCAGTTGGTGTTGGTGTAGTGATAGGTGCATTTTGATTTTGCACTCCTTTGATGGTGAGTACATGACCTATTGCATTTACGGTTATGGCATCGACCACACCGTCATTGGTGATGTGTTTGTTCTTAACCCAGTATTTGGTTTTGTCATCTGAGTTACTTGGGTTATTATTTGTGGTGGTATTGATGGTTTCACCACCATATTTTAATTCACCTTTGGCGATCAAGGCTTTCTCAAGTTGAACACCCTTTTCAACAAGGTCAACAAAGGTGGTGCAACAATGGACTTTTAAGCCATACCTTAGTGGTCCTAGGATATTTTGTACAAACATGGTGACTTTCTCCTTTTGAGGTATTTCTACTAGACATCTGCTTGCTAAGGTTCTCCATCTTTGAAAAAATGGGATAAAATTCTCTCCTGCAATCTCTTGGGTAAGTCTGCATAAGGAGGCAATGTCGATATCCGTGTCAATGTTATATGCATAGTTTTCAACAAACTTGTTTTCTAATTCATCCCATGTTTTGATTCCTTTAGGCAATAGCGAGAACCATTCTAGTGCATGACCTGCGAGACTTCTAGAAAAAAGTCTCATGAGGTATGTTTGCTCATATGCAATGTCCATACAACTAGTGGTAAAATTCTCTTATATGTTCAATAGGGTTCATTTTGCCTTTGTATTTGGGAAAATGAGGTACCACATATCCATGAGGAAAGGGTGGCATATACAAGGTTGTGTCGAATGGATATGGACACAAGTCATGTGACATGTAAGACTTTTTGTTGGATTGTTGCAAGGTCTCCACTTGCATTTGAAGAGCAGCGAGTTGGAGTGTGAGTGCTTCCACAATTGGGTTGTTGGTAGCATCAAACATGTTGGTGATATGGATGGCTTGAGTGCCCACCTATTGTGATGAGATGTGTTGATTTGGAATTGGTTTTCGGTGAGAAAAATAAGTGTTCTGATCATGCGGTTGTTGGAAATGAGTTTTTGATGAGGGATGTGTTGTTGTGTATGAACTTGAGAGGCATAAGTGGGGATGTGAGATCTTGCCATGTTGGACTGAATTTGAGGGCCTTGTTGATGCCCAAATGGAGTAAATGATTGAGGGCCTTGTTGATTTTGAGCTTGTTGATGCCCAAATGGAGTGAAGGATTGAGCGCCTTGATTGCCTTGCCCAAATAAGAGATTGTGGCCATGAGGAATGTTGGTTTTTTGGCCCAAAGGAATATTGGTGTTAACCTGTGAAGAATTAGGTTGGGTGCCTTGAATGACAACACTTTGTTTATTTCTCCCAAAGGGGTTGGATGAGTTGGTTGTCATAGCATTTGAAGAACCTAATAACAGGTTTGCTGATGCACTCATGGAACTAGATGAAGCTCCAAAGAGTGTTGAGGTGGTTACACCCATTGTTTGTGAAGGGATGGTGGATGTTTGCTGGGGGATAGATTGTGATGTGGTGTTGGGTTGGGAAGATGATCCCCTGATAGATTTTGTGTTGGTTGTTATGGTAGTATGACCAAGGGAGGTAGCATTGATGGTGTTGATGGAATCTTGTGAAGAAGCTCCCATGGAAGGATTGTGTGATGGGGGATTGGGAGATGTTGCTCTAAGAGTGTTAAGATCAAATCCCTTTAGTAACTTAGCCCGTTGGTCAAGGAGCATAGCTAGGAATCTAGAAGAGTCATTTAAGACTACTTCTTCCACAAAAGCAACAACTCCTGGGTTTTGGGCAACAGCTAATATGTCTTCTTCAAAGACTTCCCCATTTGAGTCTCTGCGGATGAATTGTTCAAAAAGGTCTTGTGGAGAGGGTGGGATGTTCATCTCACTGAAAGGACTAATATTGGAATTTCCCATGTTATAAGAAGGATTGTTCATGTCATTAGGGAAAGAATCCATGCCAGTTGTGAAACCAAGAAAGTTGGTGTCTTGTCTAAAGGAATCCATGAGTCTTTTCTTTTTCTATAATCTAGTTTCAACCATAAAATTTTTGCTCAACTTCTGGATGATGGGGGACAATGATCTAAATATGACACTATGTTTTTTGGTTTTTTGGAATTTTAGGAATGTTATGAGATGCAAATGAGACCAAAATGAGGCTAAAGATTCATGAATGAAAAATGGTGTGACTCTAAAATGGAGATGCTAAATGGTATGCAACTAAAGGAGCCTAATATGTACTTACTATTGAGAAATCTAAGGAGATGACAACTTGAGCAAACAAATTTTTTGCAATGATTCAAGTTTGGAATACCAATGGACCATAAAAGGACTGAACGAGGACAAAGTGAAGTTTCCACACTAGAATATTGAGTGGGAAATAATTCCCAAAAGTTTTGACTAAATGACAAAGGGTAATTGGGTCCAATGATAGCCTACTATTAAATGCAAAGTTTTCACAATGGATGGTAAGAGCCTACTCCTAAAATCTGCAAAAGTAAGTGTCTAAGGAGATGGTGAAGTTACCAATGCAACTAATGGAATAGAAATGGAATCCTATTGTGATCCTAAAAATGGTACCTATAATGCAATGTTTAAGGGAAGTTGAGCAATTCAGTGTCTGGTTTGAATAGTAACAGTGAAGGAAGACTTGATTGAATTTTGGAAAAGACAACTTGTGGAATTTCAATTTTTGATAGTGGGAAGATGGTTATGAAATGTTGGAAAATGCATCGTAGCGAATGCGGTATGACATAGAGAATGCGGCTCAAAGTATCGAATGCGGTTCAGAAACTGGTGATTGCGACTCAAGATGGCGAATGTAGTTTGATATTGGCAAATGCGGCTCAGTATAGCAAATATGATGTAGGATGATTCATATGTGGCTCATTAGATTGAATGCAGCTTAGAATGTTTCAAATGTGACTTAGCAAAGCGATTGCGGTTTGACAGAGCATTTGCGTCGCAGGAAGCAATTTTTTTGGAAAGACAAGTTTTTGTAAATTTGACCAGTTTTGTCTCAGATTTTTGATGTTTAGTTTGTTGAAGTTTGTTGAAGTTTTCTAAAAACATTTTGTCGAACACTTGGTGTTGAAAAGATGAAAAAAATCACATTGAAGACATTGACAAAAAAAATCCTAAGGCTACAAAGACAATATTCTTTTGGATCCCACTAACCGCATATCCTTAGCGAATGAATTCAGAAGCTTGGCCCCATGGGCTCCCCCTTACAGTGCACTCACTTATCAGGGCAACCAAGCTTTCAACCTCCATGAAACTCCCATGGCAGATTGATCATTTCTACTAAGAACTGCGTAGGTGCGGGTGCCTTGGCAACAACCGTTGCTGCACCAAAGAATAGAAAGTTTTTGGCTTTCTATAACAAAGGATTTAATTCGTACACTATTCGAGTGGTCATACATGGGGCCAAGATTAAGCTCCATTAAGGAGGCACTCTAGCCTGAAGAGGTTAAGCTCAACAGGGTTTTGGGGAGTACTACTTGGTCCGTATGACATATCTACACTCGTAATCCTAGGTTTTCCCTTAGGATTCACATTTATATATCGATCGAAAGTAGCTCAGCTAAAGAGCTTTGTTCCCGGTTTGAGTCACTTTGGGGTGAGTACTTTTTCCCACCAAAGTAGGCCCAATTTTCTAAAGTTCAACAAAAGCAAACCAAAATATTCATAGTTCAATCGATCTTTGTTGAAAAACGAAGAGAGATCACATGAATATTTCAGATCACACTCGCATGGTGTTCTTTTTAAACCAAAAATGAAATGTGTACAAACAAAGAATGCACAAGGTTCATTTTATCCATTTGTAGTGTTTTTCAGACAAGAAGGTTCATTTTAACCATTTGTAGTATTTTCTAATCTAAGAGTTAATTTTAAACCCAATAAAAAACAAAGTTTGTTGTTTTTTTTAACCAATATGTATTTGCATGTGTGTTCTTTTAAAACAATGTGTGTAAAATGCAATTTGTTTGAAAGAAATAACAAAGAAAACTAATTAAATCCAGCTAGACACATGCTGCAACAAACAGATCAGTAACACAAAACAAAAAACTCTAATCTAGGAAAAAGAAAAGACAACAAAAGAAAATCAAAAACCGAAAAGAGTTGCAAAGAAAAATTTTTACCAGTTGCCTGCGTTGCAACAGAGTGAATGCATCACAGCAAAGCGGTTGCAGCTTGGTATGTCAAATGCATCTCTGCCATTGTTGTATGCGTTGCATTAGAGCAGTTGCATCGTTGTGGTTGGCAAATGCGGCTTAGCAAAGCAATTGTGTTGCAAGAGAAGTCGAATGCGGCACAACAGAGCAGTTGCATCACACGTGAATGCGAATGCGTCATTCCGTACCTATTCCTACAAATGATTAGAAAAAATGTATGAAAACCTGCAAAAATATGTCAAAATGGATCGGGTTCACTAATGTAATGATGGATTTCTACAAGATAGATTGTTAGTAATTCCAATGCATGCAATATTCAATAAATCCAAACAAAGCAATGAAATACATGGGAGATAAATGAGAAAAGAAATGAAACTAGAACAAGCTCACCAATTCTTCTCTCCTCCATGGTTGATTTCCATTGCACCTCCTTGGTTTGATGTATTGAAGAATGTGCCCTCAGATTTGTGTTGAGCAAACTCTATATTTGACTAGACCTAAGCACAACTTTGAAGGATTTATATGAACTAAATGCAAATGGATATTAAATCTAGAATGCAAGTAGTTAAGAAGCCTAAATATGATAATCAAAAATAAAAGATTGCAATATTAGAAGATCTTGAAAATGAGAACAAGATTGTCATTTTATAGAAAATGCCATCTTGAACGGACGAATGAGATGAGAGATTGAGAAAATGCCCTAAAATCAATGGTTAAGATTCAAAGTGACAACTCTCAATTAGGGTTAGGGAAAAATTCCCAAATGTGTGGACAAGATTTAATTTAAGAAATTAAATCAATGGTGGAGACCAAACGTGACATTGAGATGAAATTAGTAAAAATCAAGAGATAAGAAGATGAGATTTTAGAAAATCAGTAATTTTAGCAATTACTTGATTTGTAGAAGAATATTTCCATTTTGAATTAAATTAAGTCAAAATATGGATTTTGTGAGATAATGAGCAATTGATTTTTGAAATTAATTACTAAAAGAAGAATCAGTTTACCATGTGACATTTTTAAATATATTGTTTTATTTTAAAAAGATGGAAGTGTCACATAAAGCAATTAAATAATTAAGAATAATTATTTAATTTAGAAGAGGTAGTTAATTAATAAAATAAATTAATGAATCTATTTAATTAAGAGAGGATTTAGGAATTAGTGACATATTAAATCAATATATTAAAATATACTTATTTAATAATCAAGAGGACATTAATGATAAAGATTAATTAAATAAATGAGACTTTATTTAATTATGAGATGATCTTGATAATTAGTGACATATTAAATAAATAAAATAATATTTATTTATTTAATAATCATGAAGAATAGAAAATCATGAATTAATTAAATAATTATGCATTATTCAATTAATAGTTGGAAGTGGGTTAGAAACATAATTAAAATTTCATAATTATGCTAGGACGAAAGGTGGTAAAATGTTCATCTATTGAAGATAAAACTCCGTATGAAATGTGGTTAGGTAGGAAACCTAGTGTTGCACATTTAAGGATCTTTGGTTGTGAGGCTTTTGTTCATGTGCCTAAAGAAAAGTGGTCTAAGTTAGATCCAAAAGCACATAAATGCATATTCATAGGTTATGGTGAAAATTTAAAAGGTTACAATCTTTGGAATCCTCTAACCCAAAAAAATATTTTATCAAGAGATGTGATTTTCAGGGAATTTAGATCTTATTCAGGAGAAGAACTACCAAAGGAGAAGGATACTTCTCGAATAGTACATTTTGAGACAAAACTTGAGAAGCATGAAGATGAAAATGTTGAAGAAAATTTGATGGATTGGATGAGGAGAGCTCACAAAGTTATGAGATAGATGCTCATGATGAGCATATTCAGGAACAAGAAGAATCTTCTTTGAGAAGATCTTCAAGACAACGAAATCTCATTGATAGGTATAGGCCACCTAATTTTTGTTGTATATTTTCTTTGATGATTACTAATGATGAACCTAGATCTTACATGGAAGCTTTGTCTTTAGATGAGAACAAGCTTTGGTCATAATCTATGCATGAGGAAATGGTTTCCTTGGATGCTTGTGACACATGGGATCTTGAGAGTTTTCCCAAAGGAAGAAAGGCCATTGGTTGTAAATGGATCTTTAAAAATAAAATTGGAGTAGATGGTAATCTTGAAAGGTACAAGGCTAGATTAGTAGCCAAGGGCTACTCCTAGAGAGAGGGAATTAACTTTAATTAAATTTTCTCTTGTTGCTAAATTAACTTCTATTATATTATTTTTATCTATTATTGCTGCTCATGATTTTTAGATAGAGCAAATGGATGTGAAAACTTCTTTCTTACATGAGGATCTTGATGGGGAGATTTATATGAGGCAACCTGATGGTTTTTTTGTAAAAGGAAAAGAATCTTTGGTTTGCAAGTTAAAGAGATATTTATATGGATTGTAACAGTCACCTAGAATGTGGTACCGGAATTTCGATGCTTTTGTATTGAAAATTGGTTATGTTAGGAGTGAGGAAGATAATTGTGTTTACATAAAATTTATTGATGATCAACTTTTAATTATTATCTTGTATATTGATGACATTTTGTTTATTGGTAACAACAAGGTAATGATCAAAGAATTGAAAGCACAAATCTCTAGCACATTTGAGATGAAAGATCTAGGGGCTGAAAAATATATCCTTGGCATGGAGATCAGCAGAGATAGAGATAACAAAATGATTTGCTTAAGTCAAAGCAACTATGTTGATACTATTTTGAAATAGTTTAACATGCGGGATAGTAAACCAATTAATATTCCTTTACCAGTTGGCACGAAGTTAAGTTTAGACATGAGTCCTAAATCTATTTTTGATCATGAGGAAATTTCTGAAATTCCATATGCTAGTGTAGTTGGTAGTTTGATGTATGCGATGGTATGTACAAGGCCAGATATAGCCCAAGCAGTGGGAGTTCTAAGTAGATTTTTTCTAACCTTGGTAAAGAACATTGGACTTATGTTAAGAGGATGTTTAGATATTTACAAGGTACTTCTGATTACTCTTTGGTTTATAATGGTGCTAATGATATTGATATTATGCATAGATCATGGGACATATAGGGTTTTGTTGATTCAGATTGGGTAGGAGACTTGGACATTCGAAGGTCGACAAGTGGATATGTGTTTACCTTGTTTGGAGCTTCCATTAGTTGGATGAGTAACAAGCAGCCCACGATTACTTTTTCCACCATATAAGTAGAGTACATGGCTTCTATACATGCCTCTAAAGAGGCAGTTTAGTTACAAAGACTTGGGAAAGGTACTGGTTTTAATTGCAAGAAAAATAGACTTGAATCTGATAGTTAGAGTGCTATTTGTTTACTCAAAAATCCTATGTACCATGCTCCTACTAAGCATGTTGATTTTCATTATCACTTTGTGCGAGAAATGGTTGAGAGTGGGACGGTATTGATTGAGAAAGTTGACATTTTGATCAATGATGCAGATTATCTTACGAAATTGGTTCCTCTAGATAAGTTCTCTTGGTGTAGGAAGGACATTGGCCTTGATTCCTATACCTAATTTATAATAATGATTCCTTGTTTAGAATAATTTCAACGTATAATGTCAAGTGGGAGAATGTTGAGAATAGGATGTCATTTAATTGCAATCCTAAACATATTTCATGTATCTTGTAAGTCCCCGGAAAGTGTTCCCCAACACTAGGATTAGAAAGAGATTAAATTCAAATGAAATGAACATGTAAATTGACATTTGTAATTATTCCTAAATAATAAGAACATGTGGGGGTATCCAAAATGAGTTCCTAAATAATAGGAGCACATGGGGCTCCCACATGGAAGGTGGAACCCACCTTGTTCCAGTTAACTATTTGGATGATTGATAACACTTCAGTAATGCATGCTTAGGTTCTTACAAAATAGGGATTGATATTTACATGGGTGGAGTGTCAGTATCAGTTCAGTATTAGTTTAGTATCAGTTTAGTTTAGTTTAGTTTAGTTTAGTTTAGTTCACTTCAATTCAGTTCAGTTCAGTTATGGTTCAATTATCTTCACTTGTATGTAGTTATTTTGAGTTGTATACTAGTTGACTTGACTAATGAATTTAGTTGCATGATAGATAATAGGTGGATACTTTCAGTTAAGTGGGGATGACCAATCATGCATAATGTTTGCATGAATTGATGGAGAGATATGTTTCAGTTAATCAAGATTGAATTGGGCCCACCTTGGGTGCCCAAGTTGGCATCTTTCAGTTAACACCTTTTGCATGAGAAGATATTTACAAGGCTCAATCAAGTGGGACCCATTCTTGGGTGCCAACTTTGAGGTGATGTTTACAAGATATCTTATTAACCAAATTTCAATTAAGTGTTCAATTTGGGGTGCTTAAATTGAGGAAGACTATGGTTTGACTTTTGTTTACATGGTAGAACTCTACTTGCCAGATGTAGGCATAGGTTTTTGAGAGGAGCTTTATCCTCTTCTAATTGACAACTCTTATGAGTTTTACATGCTCATAATTGTCTATTTATTATAGAAAGCATAGGAGAGTTTCAATGTGAGTTAATTGTAGGTTGTGAAGAAGGATTGTTGAAGCAAAGGAAGCATATCAATCAAGGATGTATACAATGTTATTGTAACCTTATTCTAAAGTTAAATAATACAAGCACTATTGATTCTAGTGGAGTTTTTTCCCGAAATGGTTTCTCCACGTATATGTTGTGTCACTTTTATCTTCGATCTCATTCCTCCACAATCTTCTATCTCTTTCTACAATTGGTAAAATTGATCTAAACAGATTAATCATACACAAATAATTGTGACAAAGAATACTTAATTAGATCTACAATCACATAGTTTTACAAGTTTTAAGCTACAATATTACCTTCATTGTCAACAACAGTTGTTTTAGCAATTAATTTAGCATGCACCACCAACTCATCCATTCATGAAAAATGAATTCCCACTTTTTTGAAAAGATATTAATTCATAATGATGATTCACCATCATGTCCTATGGTGCCACCATTTGGGAAATTAAGCCAGGAATAAAAGGGGGTAAGAAACCTTTGGCATGCTTTTGCACTTAATAACCTCCTAAAAATGATTGAGCAAAATGGTGTAATAATTACACCAAAATATTTGAGTTGATCTTTGCAGACTAAAATGCGTTTATAGCTGGAAACTTGGCACTTGACCATGCGGACTACCACTTGCACCTGCTGCAAGTTTTAGTTGATTAATTATCACATCTTAATTCTCACGTAGAATTCTTCTTTGGTGGGATTTTCGAGTTAGCACCTCGATCAGTATCACACTTATCACATGCAACAAACACAACCTGTGGGATTTTTGAGTTAGCACCTCGATCAACATCACGCTTATCACACACATTGTACCCCAACTACCTCTATAAATATACCTAAGGATAACTGCAAAATTCATACTTGGTAATTGGGTTTACTTGTAGAGGCAATGGATAATCACATTAGGCTAACTAGCAATAGGTCTCAAGTAGCTTTCCTAGGAGAAGTTTCCAGTAGTAATTTGAAATGCATGACAAAGAATAAGCATTACTTGGCCATAGTTGCAATAAAATGGGTATTGGGAAAGGAATACATAGAATATGAAGACAAATATCAAGTGAACATTGATATTTGTTCTCATTTTTTTGCCTCTCTATTAGATATTCAGGTACCGAAATGGATGATACTAAGGCTTACTCTTGAAATTTTTCCCAAGCACTATCTCGAAGGCCTCGAGGAATTTGTAACGAATGCAATGTCTGGCTTGGGTATTCCCACTGCAAGCGATCTTCATCATCATCTTGAAGAGGAGGTGGTGGCTCCTTGGGTGCCATTTATGAGCGGATTTTATATGATGACTATTAAGGAACATCATCAAAGAGTTTTTCATGCCTACCACTTCTTGCTAAGGTGCTACAATGTAGAGCTTTTCTACGACGTGGAGTGGTATACTGATTTCAGAGACCTTGTGTATCCTCCTCCACCTACTCCTGCTTTTGTCGAAGCTCCTATCATTTTTGTTGACCCTGTTGCTCTTGCAAATGATCCTACTAAATCTACTTCTGAATGAATGAAAACTTTTCTCCTCTCTTTTTCTATATATATATCTCGCAAAAAATCTTAATATATATACTTTCAAAAAGCTTGTCCTAAGAGCCATTTTGAATTGTAATATCCCAAAGTAAATATTACCATATAATGAATATATAGCACTTTTATCAAGTTTCTATCCCCTTTGCCTATTGCTTCTTATGTTTAAAAGGTTTCTACAAAAATAAAGACTCGATCAAACAAAACACGCAAAATAATTACATATTTACATTGTAAAAATGGTTAACAAAGCTAATTAAACAATTTCAGGTGAATTCCATTGACATGAATTCTCAATGCTTCTTTTTCCATGTTTTCTAATTTAAATGCATTGTGTTATTTGCATTGAATTATATGATATGGACCTTCCCACAAACTATCAAATATGTCATGTTGGTCGGGCCTTGTGGCTCTCTCATTGAATTTGAGCACCAAATCCCCGCACTTAAGACCTTGGTCAGAGGCTTTCTTGTCAAACCACTTCTTCACCACCTATTGGTGATTACACATGGTCGTTAGCACATTTTCCCTTTTTTCTTGTACCTCTAATAGCTCAGCTAACTGAACTTCCATGGCTCTGTTTTGCTCTACCTCCAAAGACTTAAGCAATTGTAGTGTGGGAATTTCCGTAGTGACAGGAAATAGTGCTTCCTTCCCATATACCAACTTGTACAATGAATTCCTTAAGACTTGCTTGGGAGTTATGCGGTCCACCCAAAGTACTACTTTAAGGTTCCTATGCCATTCTGTTTGATGCTTTGACACTATTCTTTTGATAAGTCAGAATAAATTCTTATTAGTCAACTCAACCAGACCATTTCCTTATGGGTAATAATTCAAATATTTATTTAGGAATATTCCATGCTTAAGTTCAAATTGACATACCTCCGAACCTAGGAAAGCTTTTTCATTATCAAATATGATGGTCTTGGGTGGGCCAAACCTTGTTACCAGCTCTTCCAAGAAAATTTACAATATTTTCTTTAGTTGCATTCTTCAAAGGCATGGCATTGGTCCATCTGGTGAAATAATTTGTGGTCATAAGGATCCACTTATGCTCGACACTAGAGTTGGATTTAATCATTCCAATTAAATCAATCCCCCATTGTGCAAAGGGCTCTTCTGCCATTATTGGATTCAAGGGAATAGCTGAGTTCTTCCTCCTTTCGGTAAAGAATTAACATTATTTTCAAGATTTTACTAGGGAATATGAATCATCAAGATAGAAATATCTTGCACACATAATTTTGATGGTGGTGGTCTTTGCAGAGAAATGTTCACCTACAAGATTGCTATGAAATATATCCAGAATGTTTTGTGCCTGCTCTTGAGTCACGCACCACAAAAGAATGCCATTGAAATTTCTTTTAAAGAGGACTCCTTCAATGAGTACATATCCAATATTTTGTAATCTATTAAATATTTTCTTTTGAGAAGGGAGGTCCGCCAGACATTTCCTAGTTTTCATAAACTTCATTCTATTTTCCAACCAACAACCTTCAGACTCAGATTCATTTAGTAGAACTAGCTTAGGTTGTTCCTCCTCCATTGACACATCATTGTCTTGTGCCAAATATTCACATAACCCTCTTCCTCACATGGTTTGTGGGCATGACGTGAATGCCATACTCAAGGATCTTGGTTATCCATTTGACCCTCTTTTCGGTGATCTCTCCTTCCATGATGTACTCGAGCACATTGGAATGCACTACATATATGACCACCTTGTTGCAAGATATGAGGTGTCAAAATTTTTTAAGGCCTTTGACGATGGAAAACTCTTGCCTCTCGATGAATTTGTACTTTGTCTCATAATGTTTTAAGGTCCAAGAGTGGAAGGCTATCATATGTTCTCCCCTTCTTTCATCATCCTTTTGGGTTAAAATAGTAGTGATGCTAGACCTAATACTGAACACATACATTATGAAGTCCTTTGATAAGTCTAGGGTCACCAACATAGGAGCTGAAACAATAGCCTCCTTGACTTTCTCAAAGGCTTCTTTTGCCTATTTTTTCCATTTGAATAACTAATCCTTCTTGAGCATCAGGTTGATAGGTTTGATTAGGCCTAAAAAATTCGAAATGAATTTGCTTACAAAATTTACCTTCCCTAGGAAGAAATGAACTCCCTTCTTGTTTACCAATAGGGGAAGTTCCTTGATTTCCTTCACCCAATCTCGATCAATAGAAACTCCATCCTTGAACACCACATGTCCCAATAATTTTCCTTGAGGCACTTCAAAGACATTTTTTTGGGTTCAGGGATACCCCAAAATCCTAGCATTTTTGGAAAACCATTTCAAGATGATCAAAATGATCATCTTTTGATTTATAAAATATAGTAAGATCATCCAAGTAGATCAAGATGATCTTATTTATTATTTCTCTAAAATCGATAGCCATCACTCGCTAAAAGGTAGCTCCCACATTTGAGATACCAAAGGTATTTTTCTCATAAGAAAATGTTCCCCACTTAGTAGTGAATGTGGTTTTGTGTCGGTCCCCCTCTTTGACCCAAATTAGGTTGTAACTAGAGAAGCCATCCAACAAAGAAAACATTTTTGATCTAGCCACTATCTGCAAGATTGATTCCATGGAAGGCAATGGGTAGTGGTCCTTCATGGATTCCCTATTCAAATCCCATAAATCAACACAGAGGCGGATGTCCCCATTTTTTTCGGACTAGAACTAGGTTTGACACCCATGTACTATGCTTTATTGAGAAGACAATCCGGGAAGAGATCAACTTCCTCAACTCTTGTGTCATTAATATCTTAATCTTTGGATTAACTAGCCTTTGATTTTGGTAGACAGTTTTTGCCGATTCCATCAGTTCCATGGTATGTTGGATGATTTCGGGATCATATCCCTTGAGGTCATCATGTAACAAGCCACTACTCCTTCATTTTTTGTAAAAAAAATGCATGAGTCTATCTTTGTCATGTTGGGGAACATCTTTCCCGACTTTAAGCTTCCTCTTGTCTCTGACCTGAAGATCCACATAGTTGCCCTTGTCTACTAAAAATTTCCTCTTGTCATTTCTTGCATCATTACAATCAAACATAATTTTGAGAGTGACTGGTCCCTTTGGAAGCTTGTTGAACCTTAGTTGAATAATTTTCCCTTCATATGCTTCTATAATTTTTGGTTGGAGCTAATCATAAAACTCTCTAAGTGTTGAATGAATGATGCAATTTGTTCGTCACTTTTGAACACTTGCCAAAACTGGTCATTGTCTAGGATTGCAGGTCGGAAAATTACTCACACATATTTTACATTCTCAATTATTTCGAAAGCAGGGTCAAATTTAAATCCTATTGTTTCCATGTGATTGATAGGTGTATTCTACTCTCTAGGCACCATTTGAATATTGAAGATGTCGATACTTTCAATCAAATCCCAGACCCTATGTCTATAAGATCGCATGCGAACATTCTTTTCTATGAAGATACCTTAGAATTGATTGATTATTAGCTCAGATTCTTTGAACACCATTATTAGTTTAATGCCCATCCACTCCACAATACTTAGGCCTTGCACAAGGCCTTCATATTCAGCTTCATTGTTTGAACAAGAAAATTGAAAGCAAAAAGATCTAAGTGTCTTTTCATTGGAAGGGGATGTCAAACATATACTAGCTCCTACACCAACTTTGCATCTTGCCCCATAAAAATATAATGGCCACAGCTTTGAGGCATGGTCACCTTTTGGTTCCTTCATTACCTTTGAAATTACTTGATCATCATCATAGATTACATAAGTTCCCAATCCGGTGGCATGATAATTTCCAAAAGGATCAGTTTCTATAAATTCACTCAAGAGGACCTCTTCTTCATCGGTTCAGTCTCCGATCACCTTCTCATCTTCAATTAATCAGTATAATACATCTCATTTTTGTGATAGAGGTATGAGTAGCCTCAAAATTTATCATGGCCTCATCTACTATATGTTCTGAGTGCAAAGGTTCAGACACTATTTTCATCTTAGCTCCATGCTTGGTCCTAAGAATTAAGTGTGACTAATCTGAAGAAATATATCCGCCTATTTTAGTAGTGAACTCCCATGATAAACAAAGACCAAACATGGGAGGGACGTCTATGATCATGATATCTTGATTAACTGTGATACTAGGGTAGGAAAATAGAGTCAATGGGAGATTCTTGATAACACCTATAGTTTCAACCTTATTCCCATCAAGCTACATAACCCCCCTATTCAAAGTTTCATAGCTAAGTCCTAGGGCTTTAGCTATTTGGTTGGGCATGACTATGGTGCTATCACCAGAGTCAATCATAGAATTATGCAACAATTTTTTACCCATAATGAGAGTTAAGTAAAATGGGTTTGGTTTCAATTTACCTTTACTTTCGGTCATGATTTTCTCTACATTGTTTGTGAGGACTTTGGCTTGAGGTGATGATCCAATGGCCCTTTCCTTAGACGTTTTTCATGTTGGCTCTATACTTGCATCTTCCAATAGGGCTTTCCACAGTAAAGACTTTTGCTCTGGGATAGCTAAGATATCCCAAAGGGATACATTAGCACAAGCTTTCTTCAACTATCCCACCACATTGAATGGCGGAAGATTCAAAGGCTTCTGCTCCTTAGAATTGGTTATAAAAATCTCCTTGCATGGTTGGGATTGTTGTACAACTATAGAGGAACTAGGAGCTTGGTCGGGAACATGCTTGGGCTATTGAGCGACCAGTTCACTTGTGAATCTCCTCTTCAAGTGAGTGTTATAATTTAACTACACTTATATGGCCTTTGATGTGGAAACATCATTTGCAACAACTGCCTCTTCTTCTTCCATCCATGAGAAGAGTGAGTGGTCTAGAGCTATATCCATTTCTTTCTCCAAAGACATTCCTTGCATTTGAGTGATGAGTATCGTATTTTCCATTTGTGGAGAGGCATATGCATAACCTCCTTAATCTAGCACCACACCTTGACTGTGTTTTTTTGCCACTCTTTGTTGTAAATTTTGACGTAGACAATTTTGGGACATATGTGCTTCATTGTAGGGGAAGCACCAATGATTGATATCATCAGCAAGATTATTTTTTCCCGCTACCAATTCTCTATTTGAACTTGCGGGAACATTTTGTAATGGAGTAGGCACTGGCACAATCTAATTATTTGGTTGAGTCTATAAACTCATGCACATACCTCCTTGGAACTAATTTTTCTGGTAGGAAGGTCTTTTTTCTTGGTAATTTTGGAAAGCTAGCTTCACAGGCGTAGACTGTTTCCACTTGGTACTAGTTATTATTGTACAAACGACTACCATTACACCAAAATATCGACCTGTTAATGCCCAATACAGCCATTGGATTTATACAAGATCAAGATCCATAGAAATAGGAGACCAAGGGTCACACCTTGCAACAATCCCCCCAACACAAGTGTGGGGTTCAAACCTATGACCTCAACTTTGATACCAATTGTTACATAGGCGACTGTCATTGCACCAAAAGATTGACCTATTAATTCCTGACATAGCCACTAGATTTATACAAGATCAAGATCCATAGGAGGTGGTTAAACCATGTCATGAAGCCTAAGCATCGCATTGGACTATGCCTACCATAGGAAGAGGATACCAAGAGTCACACCTTGCAATATTTATTTCATTTGAGAAGGACTGCAATAACTCCTTGATGTCGCTAATTTTAGCTGTTGAAGGGTTGGATGTAGAAGCAACATTTTGCGGTGCACTCAGATATGTGTACATAGATTGGGGAGGAGAAAGTGCACTGGTAGAAGCTATTTCTTGTGTAGGAGTTGACAATTCTATGAATATAGGCATAGCGGGCCGAGGCAGTAACTTTCTGGCATCGATCAAATTATTTTTTTCCTTCACAACAATACCATACATGTCTGGCAAGGTGCTCCCACCAAGGGACTGAATCATCACCAAAATGTTAGAGTGAAGAGATTTTAAATAGAACATAAACGCTAAATAAACAGGCGCGCGAATATCAGACTAAATCCTTTGCTAAGTTGTGTGAAACCTAGAATTGAAGTCGGTAATAGCCTCTTCAGGGGCCCACTTAATGGTCACCAGTTGTTGGAAAAGTGAAGACCGGTCTCCATCATTTGAAAACCGCTCATAGAAAGGATCTTCAAGCTGATCCCAAGTGTTGATAGTATTGGCTTCCAGAGTGCGGTACCAATCTAGTGCCTTTCCTTTAAAAGAGGTTGCAAGCAACCTTAGTGCTACATTTTGTGTAGTAATACCATGCAGCAAGCATACATATACCACATCTTGTAGATGTTCGGCTGGTGTTTTTGAGCCATCCCCAAAAAATTTTGGTAAAACTTTTAAAGCAGACGTTGGGATAGGGGCCCATATAGATGGTACTCTAGTGCTATGAGGGGACTTCCGGCATCCCAAGATACAAAATTTATGATATCCATTTGTAACGGGACCTATGGAGGGGTTGAGACATTCGCTAGATGGGCTCTTGCTTGTACTGTTACCAATGGTGGCACTAGAAAGCTAGGGTTATTCACTTTCTAGGATTTAGTAACAAGTCTATGGCTCATACACCCACTTTAAACTTAGATACATTCAAACAAATTCCCACCAGGTGCACCAGAAAAGAACTATTGATGCCTAAAATTTCTAGGCACACAGCCTTATGGGAAACTCAATTAATGGGGGGACCAATTGCGCTAAACTGAGTAACCTCTAGATTTTAAAGAATTTGTATCTTCATGTACTAGGTTTGAAAATGGAAACGAAAGTAGATTTACAAAAATAAAGTCTATTTCTAAGGCGATGCGCCAAGATTTAAGTGAAAAGGCACAGGAAATCTTCCTTTCGGGTGAGATTCGAAGGCTCGTACAATAGTATATATTCCCAAAATAATAGAAAGTAGAGATTAAATTCTTAAGAAGTTAATCAAATAGCATAATATGAATTCCATATGCATTCATTGAACAAGAAGAGTACAAACATGATCTAAACAACAGAATTATATTGAAATTATAAAAGCTTTGATGATAAACTACTCATTGCCACAATATTTAGCATAGTATAATGTTTCATCAATTAACTAAGAAACAAAGAGGCCAAAAAAATTGGCAGAGTCTATTAGTCTTAATATAAGAAATAAAAACCCGTGGTACCGGAGGGCGTGTCGCGCTAGCGCCGCCGGTCACGTTAAAAAGTTTACCAGGCGCACTGCAGTTTATAGGGGGTCGTGCTACCCGATTCCTGTAGTCTAATAAAAAAAATATATATATAAGAAATAAAAACAATACAAATGTCGAAAGTCTTCTAATCTTTCTAAGTGTAATTTTTGAACCCTTTATCAGAGAGACGAAGCCCTATATATAGATTTCTCCCACCACCTAGACCCAAATAATAGAAAAGATTCCCAATCATGGATTGTGCCACTTGTCGCACTAATTCTTTCCAATCGAAATGACATTTTTTTGCCTCAAACAAAGTGCACTCTCCTTCGAATGATGGTCGCAGCACAGGAATAGAACTAGATAAATATCCAAAATACATGTGTGAACCATCTGAGGAATTGGTTAGGATGTGTGGTGAAGAGATGGGGCCTCTCATTCCTTTATTGCTCCTTTTCAACCACAATCCCCATGGTGATGATATGTGGTGCACTCAGCACTCAAAACTTTGACTATTGAGCCCACCAAAAAGGTACTCGCGGAGGATGCAACATGGCAACTGGGTGGAGCTTGGTGATGAAACAAAGGGGAGTGAATCCTCAAATGCACATGTTGTTGACACGTGGTGCAAGCGGATGAAGGTGCCACCAAAAGAGATCTTGAGGATATGCAAACATACAAAGCATGGGTTGGGGCTAATGCAAAACCAATAAAACCCACTTGGAGGGAGTTTGGAGGATTATTAAATCCAGAGTAAGTTGTGATGAGAAAATGAGATATTAAGGTAAGAATTATTCAAAATTAATTACAATTACACAATTAAAACATTAATAAGATTTAGCCAAGAAACTCTTCTAAATTCCCAAGTAGATATGTAGAATTATCAAGAACATTAGACAAATCTACCATTGTTTTTTCATATCCCCATGGTCTGGAGGCATACTCCTCAACCTCCATGTGGTTCTCTATACCTATAATTATACTTTATTTATATATCCTATGATAACTATATCTTCCTTGTAAATTATATTATAAATCCAATATTTGTATGCCATTCTACAATATACAATTAATCGGTGTGTTCTTCCCACTCTCACATATATTGTATTACTTTTTGATATCATGTGGGTATGTATTGAAGGTGTTGAAAGGCCCTCATGTCTAATTACTTGGTATTACATGTATTATGTGATTAGCATGTTTATGAAATGATATTATGGGAATACTCTCATGTGTACATACATGGTATTTCTTGTATTGATATAATTAGCATGCGTACACATTATTTGTTGATTGTGTATCCCTCATGTATGGTCTTCTTGCAAAATATTTTTATAATATGTGTTTAGTATGTGTGTCTTCAACCACCTTGTTTTTTGTGTTGTTGAACTACCAATTAGTTACCTCTTATTTAAAAGAGATTTTCCTAAAGTCTTCACATGGTTTGGTGGTGTTGAACCACCATTGTTAATCATGAATACTTTAGAATCTTGGAGAGAATACAAGGATTTCATGAGCTTATAGATGTGGGTTCATGAACTTTTACATTGGATTTTTATAAATTTTTATCATTTTTTAGATTTCATCATTTGGAAAATTAAGATCCTACATGTTCTCAAGTGCTTTTCCCAAGTCATTTTTTATAACACATAAAATTATAAATTTATTTCTTTTTGTTCACTATTATGAACTTCTAGTTCTATACTTATAAATTTTTAGTTATAGTTCTACCTATCAAATCTAAAGTCCTATATGTAGGTCATCAAGATTTCAAAGGTTGAAGTAACAGGAAATGGAATGGATACACATTTTCCCTGCACTTCAGGCTCTGTAAGACCTAGGGGGGTAACCCTTTAGCAACATCAAAAAATCTAGATACACAAGTAATAGGATATTGCTTAACAGATTATGTTCTCATAGAAATATGCTGAGAAACCTAAAATATCACTAAACATTGGCAAGATATTGAATGAATTTCATCAATCAGCATGGAGAACATAACAAACACAACTCAGCAAAACAGATTTGAAATGGTTTTTGATTTAGAGAGTTGGGACCAAACTGAAAATAATAGAAACATGATAATGGACCAGTGCCATAAAAAGGGCTATGGATTCATATAACTAGCATTCATCTTTCAGTGTTGAACATGCTCTGAAGGCCTTGCAAATGTTGTCACATTATGACAACTAGACCACTGAAGCTTTCTCTGATAATTCTTCTTATGAATCCACCTAAAACATAACACTCTTGTCACATTTGTCAAATCAATTACACTATCCCTGAACAATAGGCAATAATAAAAGCAGCTAGTGCTTTATTAAAGCAATTACACCATTCATAGAATAGAAGGCAACAATAGATGTAACTCAAATGCAGCAAATGTGCATGAACAGATTCAGACAATCTTATTATTGAATCCAAAACAACATTACAATTCAGCCATGGAGACAATTATTAGCTAAAATAAACATAGCAGAACAATTTAGAACATACACTTTCAGATTAAAATGACTAATAGTCATATTTCCCCCTAGCTTTACAATCTACCCATAGGTTCTACCTGACTTGCAGAGCTTTTAGAAATTGGAACCCTTTACAATGAGAAGGGAAGAGAAGATATAGAATAATGGAAGAAACAGAAGAAGCCCTAAATTCGATCTGCAATTTCCATCTGGAAACTCCATTCACCGTTGATCATCAATTCTACAAAAGAATATCTCATCCCTCTTCTTGCAACAAACTTTACCTCTCAAAACTTCCTTTTCTCATCATTGCCCAACAATAGAAAATATGCCCATGTGGAGAATCTCATTATTTCATCCAGCTGCTCTAAAAACCTCTTCCTGTGCAAATTTTGTTTCTGTTCACAATGCTGCACTTTATACTTTAAAATATTTCCCCACTTTAAAATGTTGTAGCTTTATTCTGCTTTTATATATTAAAGTTTGATAACTTTAATATTTCTTCTCTTTAATATTGTTGCATATTAAAAGCCCCCAAATATAGATGAATATTTTATGTGCTCCAGACAAACTTTGCAATTTTATCTTGCCTAGAAAATAAATTATTTATCCGTGAAAATATTCAGCCTTTCCATGAAAGCCCTTTTACATTTCATATTTAAAACAACATTTTAAAATAATGATGACTTCAAGTATTACAAATATTTTACCCATGCATCATTTAAATATTTCACTTGAAATACTTCACATTTTACTTTCTCGGGCAAATTATTTTACCTCTAAATACCTGATCATTTTAAAAAAGCAGTGGGCCCACCACATTTTACATCTCAAACTATTGCAATCTTTTGAATTTTTTTAATAAAAATCCCCCCCATGCATTCTCACACACCTTGCGGGCTTTTGGCTGACGTCACACATTGTTGTGCGAGGCTCGCGAGGTTGGGCTGAAAATGCCCTAATTCGTTTTTGCGAGCTTCCAAGCTCTGCACTCTGGAGACCTCCTACTACTTTCATGGTGCGGTCCTTCTAACTTCCTCCACATTGCCTCCATCGAGGCTTCCTTCCTTTATGCTCACTGCATTTATTTTTTGGTCACGCCCCATCTCATCTTCATTTTCTCCTCCTTTAACAGCGGATCTCTCCTTTATTGGCCACGGGTTCTCACTGGCCAAGCGTGGGCTTCTTCTTTGTTGTGCGTGGTTCCCTCAAACTCCCTATGCACTAAACCACCCTCTATTTTGGTGTGTCCCATTTCACTGGTGCATTCTTGCTTCTCCATCAAGCCTCCTCTCAGACCCTTCTATTTTGATGGATTTCATGCCTCACATCACTCTACGCATTGCTCCATCGAGCTTCCTGCCTGGAGACCTCCTCACAAGTAGTGTGCGTGCCCCTACAGATTACATTTGTTTGAAATTTTCTAATGCCTTTTTAACATACATTTTGATGTGCAGTCTGCAACTATGGTGGTGCGGGCTTTCTCTCTTACATTTGCTTGAGAGTTATCAAAGACTTTAGCAATTCATTTAGTTCATAACCTGCCATGATGGCATTGTAGGAGACCAAATTTACATGGGCATTCTGCCCAGCCAACCACGGCCCCTTCAATAGCTATGTGCCTCCCACATTCATTGTTTGGCCCCACCCCTCTAGACCCCTCCACTCGCAATATTGGTGTTCCTATGAGATTACATTGAAGAGGCATCCTCCATTCTACCTGGTGCGGGCTTCCCTTCACTGTTGTGCGCACACCATCAACTACTTGCTTGGAAGTTCCCAACGCCTTTTCAACACACCCATTGCGTGTGTATCCCAATCATTTGTATCCTCTAAACTATGCCCCATTCAATGGTGTAGAAGCTGCCAGCTGCTTCGTTAAATTTCCTAATCTGAGCCACCACTCCCTCAAACCATAATGAGAGATTCCACCAAGTTGTGAACAACAATTGAAATACTTGCATGTGTTTCCATATAAGTGGGGAGACTTGAACAGTTTGTCCATATAAGAGATTTCCTCTTCATACTGTGTTAGTCGTGCATTACCTTCTCAAGTCGGTAACATATCTTTGTAAGATTATCCCTCATAATAGCAAGGTCGATATGCTTGCCACTGCATAATTCATTATCCTCTATGCATTTAAAATACTTACCCAATGTCACTATCGGCCATACATTGTTCTCCATCCACGGAGGAAATGAACCCTTCCATATTCATGATGAACAAGAAAAGGAAGTTTGAAAAACACTACATACAATGCAGAAGTTATGAAACAAAATCAACAACATCCTTTTCACATGTTCATATCCATATAATATTTTGGTAACTATAAGCAACTATAAGGATGTCAAATTTCACCCATACATACACAAATTAGAACCCTTCCATATGTATGGGTATCATGGTTAATACTACATATCATTGCACCAATCATGAATATCTGATGCTTATTCATTTCCAACTGAGTAATGACCTTGGTTTTTCTGTTCATCAATTCTCATATGATCAAAAGAAAACACTTCAATGCATGGCTTCTACAAAGTATGTCGGGTCCCCATGTGGCCCGGCTAAAAAAAAAATCGTTTTTAAACAACTTTCACCCTCAAATGACTTGACACTGCGTTTTGAATGCACGTGAACTGAAAACATGAACTGGGTCACCATTAAAATTTGCTTTCTGGCCCTTTTGCAAAATGGTCAAAATAGGTCAAGTTGCCTCAAGAATCAATCTAGGAAACTGGTCAAACGACCTCCGAGAGACATCAAAACTTGCAAGCATTTAGATATTTGATCTGAGAATACAGTGCAACAAATGGATTAGAGAAATCAGTCACGACGCGAAAGATATTAATCCGCCAATTCACTCAGTTGAACTTTTCTGAAACAACAGCTATTCTACACCAATTAAAACTGATCCAACTGCCAATTTGTAAAAATAATGAATCAACTTCTGGTGAGCTGCCATTAGACATAGTGGAACATTAAGATACCTTGAGCACGTGTGCAAAAGGAATTTCTTTGAAACATCATTGATCAAAAGTTATTAATGATCAAAGTTGGCCAACTAGAAAGGTTGTCAAGAATGCAGATGTGAAACTGAGCAAACAACATTTGGTTTCGATTTGCTAAAAATAGCAAATCAGATCATGAAGTTCTGCAAACTGACATCTGAGATCATTTAGGTATGGGGAATATGGAACAACATTCGTTTTGACATGATAGTGAACTGGTTGCGAAAACCAAGCTCAAACAGAAAGCTATTTCACAAATTGACAATCTGCAAACAGCAGAACAGCGCAAAAACCTTCCAGCTTCACTTTTCAAAACTCTGTCAAAACTTATCATGGGAAGCTAAAATTTGACATGCCTGCTCACATATGTCTATTGAGTATGTCTGCAAATGGGCTTTGCACGACAATCAACAGGCTTCAAAATACAAGCCTCCAAAGTGGGTCAATCAGGTAGACTTGTTAGGTGCACCTATGAAAGTGCAAAGACAAAATTCTCAAATTTGCAAAATTTGAGAGTGCCATCAAGAGCAAAGCTTAAAATTTATTGGCTATCAAGATTCTCATGAACTCTAAATTTTCACAAGTTGTAAATTTACAAGAATTAGAGGTAGGTTTATATTTTTTAGGATACAAATATGCTCACAAAATTTTGATTTCCACAACCTAAAGGGTTGTAGGGATTGGAGATCTCCTTAAAATTTATAAAATTATATAATTGCATGGGAACTCTAATTTTTGCAAAAGCTACAAATTTACTTGTAAGAATTATGTTAGCTTAGTTTTATTCTTATTTAAATAGATCATGTGAATACGTTATGATTGTATGGAATGTGTTTTTATTTTCCCATTATGGTTCTCCAAATCCTAGAACCTCTAAATCACCGTAAAGGTTTTTTTAATTTTCAAAAATCACCAAAAACTATCTATACCTACTCTAAAAATCCACAACTTCGCCAAAGTGCCCTAATATTTGTGAAATAAATGTTTTAAGGGATCTAGTGAATTCTAAATTTTATAGTAATTTCAAATCAATGGTATGTGCAATAATTTGGATTCTTTCAAAATGGTATGGTAAAGAGTTATACAACCGGTTAAAGCTTGTTGACCCAAGTGTTTAGTGTGTCCCAAGCCTTTAGGTGAATATTAATCAAGATTCCAATTGTATTTTTTATTTAATATTAAAGGACCAAATGGTGACATCTCATGGTGTATAAATATTTTTAATATAACAACTTCATGTTGTCATACTATTATCTAGAGCAAAACAACTCAATATTTGTGGTGGGCCTCAATAGATTTTTAAGAAAATCAATGATTAAAAAGGTTATGAACAAGGAAAAAATAGAAAAAGGAAAATATGACATACCTTGAACTTTAGGAATTGATTTCTCAATTGCATATGTTGTCTATTTTATTTTTAGGTTCACAGTCCTCCAAAATTTGATTTTTTCATCAACTTCATCCTTATGATGTTCAATTATATATCAAAATAATAAAATTAGCATAAAATATGAAATTAAATATTGTATGTCATCAAGTTCAAACAAAATTAATGATAATTATCATTTCAAATCTTCAAAATATGAAAATATTAGTGAAATGGATGAAAATGGGTTAGGATGCTTTCATATGGTTTAGAACATAGAGAACACCCACTTTCCAATTTCATTCGAGGATAACCCTAGAGATCTCAATGCAAAGGAGAAAGAGATCTTGCAATAGGGTTGTCCTAAGGGCTTATTATAAGCTAATGAGGGGTTCACCACCAAGCTAGGGCTTGGAAAGACAAATGCAATGCAAATCAAAATGATTAACCCTAATTCAATGCAATCTTTCACTAAATGACCTAGAAATGTAAATGAAACAAAACAAAAAGTTGCAAGATGAAAGGTGTGCACCTAGAAATCTGGAGATGGCTGGATGGAGGTCTGAAATTTTGAAAATTTTCACTTTAATGCTGACTAGATTCATATGCCAAGCTAGGTGAATCAGTCCCAGATCTAGGTTTCTATGCAGAAACAAGAATCTAGAAAATGGGTATCTGAATCTCTAAAAATCTAAAATTTGACCTAAGCTGGGACTCATTTGCCAAAAGTGGTGAATCGGTCTAGTTATGATTTTTTGGAACTTCAAGGTCTAAGTCTTCTCTTCTCAGTCCACCCAATCTTCTTCTTCAGGTTTCTGGATCTGAATGTTTGTAAATCAACCTATAGGTGTTCTCCAATGTTCTCCAATGTAAGGTGACAACTTTGACATCTTTAAGAACTTTTACAACTTCCTTCAAACTTTCTCTTCAATGTATCTTCAACCTAAATGTGCAAATCACACACTAAAGAGAGGGGAAAATGTTGTCTTGTTAGTGGATAGGAATTTTCCTTGGTCAAACCCTATTTTGGTAATCAAACATTGAAATGAAATCAAATAGGAATGGAGAATGATGAACAAAATATGATGTTTCAACTCACCAAACCCTAGCAATAAGAGGTTGCAAACATGTATAGGATGGCTCTAATGGATGTAGATCTTGACTCTTTCTTGAATATGATATATCTTGAGTGAAATGTTAGCTTGAATCATGAAACCCTACATCACAATTGTTAGCTCTGAAAAAAACATGATGCTTGATGCTTGAATAATTCTCTAAATTTTTTGATAATCTTCCCTTAAATTCTCTTGTATTCTCTTGAATTCTCTTGTAAACACTTAAATACTCTTGTGAACTCAAACTTGCTATAACGATGAATACTTGAATGCTTGTGGGGGGGTAAAATGAGTGAAAGAAACTTGTGTTTATACTTAATTATGCAAGAATTTCCAAAATTACAACACTACAAGCCAACATCAGATCTACGAGGACAAAATCCTTCCAATAATTTGAAGTAATTTTAATTTTAGGCCACACATGACTCATTCGCCCAAGGTGGAAAATGAGTCCCATTAGGCATAATTTATGGGACCAAATTCAAAAATTCTTAGAAAGGTATAAAACCAAGATCGGAACCCAAAAACATAGGTGGGACTCATTCGCTCAAGGTGGCGAATGAGTCCCAAACCACCAAATCTGGGCCACACAACTTAAAAACACTTGAATTATGATTGGATGTTGATTTGTGTCAGGATTATCCTCAAAAAGATGCATTAAATGAGGCTTGTGGATGCAAAATAAGGCCAATTATCAAATAAAACCATAAAAAAGTGTGAAAGTGTGTTACAAAACTCCAAATAAGGCATAAATATGCTCATTTAGTTCACAAGGGACCAAGACCTAATGTGAATATGTTAGACATATTACAACACTAAATCAAGGTCATGTTAGGGGGGGCCTTTTTCGTCATTACATCTAGCCCCCACTTTAGTAAGAGGAGGAAATTTCTTCCAACTCACACTAAAGTAGACCAAATTAACTAATGCTAGCAAGATAGGATGACCATGATCAAGAGGGGTTCAAATGCACCAATGCTAGTAAGATGGGATGGCCATGATCAAGAGGGTTGTGCAGCCACCAAGACCAAGGTCCTATGGAAAACCAACATAGGCACAAAAGAACACACATGAAAATGATATAAAGAGAAACAAAAAGGCACATGAATACAATGACAAAGACAAAGAGAGAAGAAAAATTAAAGTAAGGGGCGGATCAAGCTTCAACCATTTGTCCAACATGATGTGGATCAGATCTAAGTTGTTTGTCTAAAAAATGCACTTACTTTAAGGCAATGGAACTTTAGGTTGTCCATTGGGTGAGAAATCCAAGAAGGTGAGACACATGCACACACGGTCGGCATGTGCTCACACACATGTGAGTGTCTAAGGGAAATCCATGCCTTGGTTGAGCTTCCCATCAAACCATACCAAAGTTATACCTCCTAATAACTTAATAAGACGTCACACAACAATGAACTTAAAGCTTCATGAGGAAAGGCCATATAACTAAAAATGCAAAATGCAAAGAGTCTTACTTAATTCATACGAGGTCTTAACTTAGGGAACATTGTGCCTAATGTCTCCAAGAGAGGACCAATCAAAGAATAGAAGATTCACAACTTAGGGTATGCAGTGCATCACATCAAGCCACTAAAAGGAATGCAATATTCTAAGATAGATCGCGCTCTTGAAGGACATCGCACCCAATGTCATCCACAAATTGAAAGATGCATTGCATAAAATAAAAAGACTGCACCACGAACCATGAAAAATAAAATAATGCAAAAGAATAATGCCAATGTATGTCCCACTTTAAAGAAATTGCTAAACACCATACTATGAGAAATTACTTTAAAGTAGCAAATGATAGATTAAAATAAGAAAGAAGACATAGGAGATAACTTGGAAATCCCTATGCCAAGTCATATGTTTCCAAATAAAGCTACGCCATGCAAAGAAGAGAAAGGGGTTTCCCCCAAAATGAAAACACCAAACACATAAGGGATCTATAGATTTAGGGTCAGTATGTTCTTGCTACAATATTTTTAGAGAGCTCAAAACTGTCATCATTCCCCAAATACAAATAGAACGGGAAGAATGAAATAAAGAGAGCGAAAAAAATAAAAACCTTTTGGGTCAACATGGAAGAGACATGAATGTCTCAACGCCTTGCATCATCCCCAAAAGGAAAACACAAGACAAATAAAACAATAAAAGAAAATATTTTGGATCAACATGGAAGAGACATGAATGTCTCAATTCCTTGTGTCATCCCCAAAAGGAAAACACAATACAAATGAAAAAGAAAAGGGAAAATATTAAAGAGTGATGACATAAAGAAGAATATAGGTACAAATAGAGGAATGTCACAAAGAGAGAGAGATACATCAAATAGAACATCACAAAGGATCACAATACATCCAATCAAAAAAAAAGAAAAATAATTAATGCAAAGAAACTAGTAAGGTATGTGCAAGTGAACCTAAATCAGGTCATCTACATCCCAATCATATTCATTGTATACTGAAGCCAGACAACTAGCCAAAGGGACAATGGCAAGTGTCGAACTAGGGCCATCACCAAGTTCAACACTCTTTTTAGGAGAATTGTTGTTTAAGTTCATAGAAGAGGAAAACAATGTGTTCAATTCATTATGCACCTCTTTATCAATTTTAGCAACTTCCACATCATCATCTAAATTAATCACAAAAGGAGGTCGAAGGATAATGTCTAAAGAAAGATCTTTTTGTTTCGATGAAGGGGGAGGTTTGTCATGGATTTCTTCAATCAACTTTGGATTTTGATTTTCTTTGTTTATTTCTTCATGTAACTTTCGATAAAGGGCAAGGAATCTATGCCTATGTTCACTAGAACCTTTGTTTCTTTTAGTTCTATTTTCAAGTTGTGTTTGTGTATGAGCAGGTTGGTCAACCACCAAGGGGAGGAACGAAAGGAACCGCAGGAGGTTGTTTGACCACTTTCTCTTTGGAATGTCACACTACTTGAAGGCAAGGAATTCTTAAGGGTATGGTCCATACCTAGTGTACTAGTGTCAATACTAGGAGTGAAAGAGCTAGACAACCCAAGATCCATGACGATTATGTTATCACAAGATGACATGAGTCTCGAACTTCATTTCATTACAATATTAGCAATAGGACACCAAATACTCATGCAAGGGCTTCTAAATGAAAAATAAAAGAAAATGCAATATAAGCTAAGAACAATGAAATGACTATAACAAAAATTATATAAACTAAAACAGAAAGATATAAAGAGAAAACAAAAGCTCAGAAACAATGCTGAAAAATGCAGTGCAAAATCTGCATTAGGACTAATTTGCCCAGAGGGGTGTATGAGTCCCAGTGAGGATTTTTTTCAAAATTATCAAAAAAAATTAATTCATTTTTATGATTTTTATGTTATGTGATCTGTAACCTAAGTGAAAATACAAATTTTATATGATTTTCATTGATTTGAGATGCAAAAATTCAACCTATCTGCACTTTCACTAATGCAAAATTAGAAACCCTGGAATGCCAATTAACTAATGCAAACCTTAATGCAATGTTAATGCAAGAAATATCTAGGATGATGATTCACTCCAAATCAGAATTATAATGTTCTAAATGCAGGTTCACCAAAATGAAATGGAGGAAAATGGGTTAGGATGCTTTCATATGGTTTAGAAAATAGAGAACACCCGATTTCCAATTGCATTCGAGGATAACCCTAGAGATCTCAATACAAAGGAGAAAGAGATATTGCAATAGGGTTGTCCTAGGGGATGATTGTAAGCTAATGAGGGGTGCACCACCAAGCTAGGGCTCGGAAAGACAAGTGTAATGAAAATCAAAATTTTTAACCCTAATTCAATGCAATCTTTCACTAAATGACCTATAAATACAAATGAAACAAAATAGAAAGGTGCAAGATGAAAGGTGTTCACTTGGAAATCTGGAGATGACTAGATGGAGCTCTAAAATTCCAAAAAAAATGACTTTAATATTGAGTGGGACCCATATGCCAAGCTGGGTGAATCAACCCCAGATCCGAGTTTCTGTGCAAAAACAAGAATCTAGCAAATGGGTATCTAAACCTCTAAAAATATGAATTTTGACCTAAGTTGGGACTCATTCACTAGAATTAGAAAATCATTCTAGTTAGGATTTTTTGGAACTTCAAGGTTTCAATCTTCTCTTCTCAGTCTGCCCAATCTGCTTCTTTAGGTTTCTAGATATGAATCTTTGTAAATCAACCTATAGGTGTTCTCCAATGTAAGGTGGAAACTTTGACAACTTTAAGCACTTTGACAACTTCCTCCAAAATTTCTCTTCAATGTATCTTCAACCTAAACCTACAAATCACAAAGTAAAGAGAGGGAAAATGTTGTTTTATTAGTGGATAGGGGTTTGCCTTGGTCAAACCTCATTTTGGTAATCAAGCCTTGAAATTAAATCAAATAGGAATGGAGAATGATGAATGAACAAAATATGATGTTGCAACTCACCGAACCCTAGTAATAAGAGGCTGCAAACATGTATAAGATGGCTTGAATGGATGTAGATCTTGACTCTTGCTTTAATATGATAGATCTTAAGAGAAATTCTAGATTGAATCATGAAACCCTACATCACAATTGTTAGCTCAAAAACAAGCATGATGCATGAAGTCTTTGATATGATGCTTGATGCTTGAATAATGCTCTAAAATGCTTGATAATCTTCCCTTGAATGCTCTTTAATTCTCTTGTAAACACTTAAATGCTCTTGTGAACTCAAACTTGCTATAAGGATGAATACTTGAATGCTTGGGGGGTAAAATGAGTGAAATAAACTTGTATTTATACTTAATTATGCAATAATTCTCAAAATTACAACACTATAAGTCGACATCAGGTCTAGGAGGAAAAAATCGCACCAAGAATTTGAATTAATTTTAATTTTAGGCCACATGGGACTCATTCGCCCAAGGTGGCAAATGAGTCCCATTAGGCATAATTTATTCGACCAAATTCAAAAATTATTAGAAAGGTGTAAAACCAAGATCGAGACCCAAAAACCTAAGTGGGACTCATTTTCCCAAGGTGGCAAATGAGTCCCAAACCACCAAATTTGGGCCACACAACCTAGAAACACCTGAATTATGATTGGATGTTGATTTGTGTCAAGATTATCCTCAAAAATATGCATTAAATGAGGCTTGTGGATCCAAAATAAGGCCAATTAAATCATAAATAATCCCAATTATCAAATAAAACCCTAGAAAAGTGTGAAATTGTGTTACAACGCTTTACAACATTCCAAATAAGCTATCAATATACTCATTTAGTTCATAAGGACCCAAGACCTAATGTGAATATGTTAGACATATTGCAAAACTAAATCAAGGCCATGTTATGGGGGACCTTTTTATATCATTACAATTAGTTCATTATATCAAATTCAATCTAAAAACATGCAATTTGACTCCTCTATGTTGATAAAATAAGAAAAGATGGTGGAATTTTTAAACAATGATTGATATTTTATCAACACTATGAGAATAATGTTTCTATTTTGGATAAAGAACAAATTATAAGGTAAAATAGAGTATGTTTGTCCAAAATAATGGGATCCAAATGTCTTTTTACCATTTTTTGGAATTCCAAAAATGTGGTTGTATTATAATTTGCTTGTATTTATACATTTTTTTAATATTCAAATAAGTAGAGAGGGAGAGGGATGGAAAAGGATAGAAAGATGGAGAGAAAGAGAGAATTATAAATATGGAGATAGAGAGGTAGAGATGAAGAGGGGGAGAAATAGAGAGGAAAATAGAGTGAGAGATATAGTGGGAGATAGAATGAGAGAGAGATGAATGGAGGAAGGGATAGAGAGAGAGGAGATAAAGGTAGAGGAAGGGAGAGTATGTATAGATGGATAAAGAGAGAAAGAGATGGTAGAGAGTGATATGGGAGAGGGGAGAGGGAGAGATATAAGAGGTAGAGATGGGTAAGGAGAGAGAAAGGGTGAGATATAGATAAGTAGAGAGAGGGAGGAGAGATAGTTCTAAGTATAGACAATAGAGATGGATAGAGAATATAGAGAGAGGGAAATATGGGAAGAGAGGGGGGAGATTTGGAGGGAGGTATGGAGGGAGGGAGAGAGGGGAGAGAGGTCTATAGAGGGAGAGGGAGAGGGGGAGAGAGAGAGGGAGAGAGAGAGAGAGAGAGAGAGAGAGAGAGAGAGAGAGAGAGAGAGAGAGAGAGAGAGAGAGAGAGAGAGAGATGGAGAGATGGGGGAAGGGAGAGGTGAGATAGAGATAATTAAATATAGATATACATATGGAGAGAGGGTGAGATAAAAATAGGAAGAGAAAGAGGGAGAGATAGAGGGGGAATTGGGAAGAGGGAGAGGGAGAAAAATGAGGATATATAGGTGTAGAGATATAAAAATAGGGATAAAGAGATGGAGGGAGAGATCATAGTAAAATATGAGAAGAGAGAGATAGGGGGCAAATAGATAGGTCTAGAGATAGACAAAATATATGGAGAGAGGGAGAGAGGAGGGAGAGATCAGGAAATATGGAGAGACACACACACACAAAGACAAATACATATAGATAGACAAATAGACATCTAGAGATAGATAGATAGACATATGGACAAAGATAAAGAGACTAGGATATATAAACAAAGAGAAAGAGACAAAGAAAAAGGTAGAGATAGAGACAAAGATGGATTTAAAGATAGAGATAGAGAGATAGAGACAAATACAAAGATAGAGAGAGATGAAAAGAGAGGGGGTATATATGGGAAGAGAGAGGATGGATTTATAGATAGAAAAAATAGAGATGAAGAGAGAGAGGTTGAGATAGATATGGCAAGATTAGGAGGGAGGGAGGGAGAGTGAGAGGTAGAGAGAGGGAGATAGATAAGTCTAGATATTTTTAAAAATAGAGATGGAGATAGGAAGAGAGAAATATGGAGATAGGGAGGGAGTTCAAGAGATGTACAGAGATAGGGGATACATAGATCTAGATATATAAAATAGAGATAGAAATAGAGGGAGAAAGGAGGGAGAGATCATAGGGAAAAATAGAGAGAAAAGGGGGGAATATAGGAAGAGAGAGAGAGGGAGAGATACAGAGGGGGGAGGTAGAGATAGAGATATGGGGATATATAAGTCTAGAGATAAGAAAATAAATATGGAGATAAGGGGAGATAGAGAGAGGGAGATAGGGATGAGCTGAGAGATAGATAGAGGGAGAAAGGAGGGAGAGATCATAGGGAAATATAGGGGAAGAGAGAGATAGAGGGAGAGAAAGAGATGGATAGGGAAGGAGCGAAAGGTAGAGAAAGAGTGAGAGAGAGGCTGGGATAGTTTATGATAAAATAAATAGATAGGGGGAGAGAAGAATATAAATATATGGAAATATGTGAATAGAGAGAGGATAGATAAGTCTACATATAGAAAAATAGAGAGGGAGAATAAAGAGATGGTGAGAGTAAAAAATAAATGGGTAAATATGAGGGGAGAGAGGGGAATATGGGAAGAGAGATAGGGGAGATAGAGAGGGAGGAAGGGAGAGGTGGAGTGATAGGTCTAAAGAGGGAGAGATGTATAGAGTGATATATTGAGAGATAGAGAGGGATAGGTAGATTGATAGATACATAGGGAGATATAGTTAGATATATATATATAGAGAGAGAGAGAGAACAATATATAGATATGGAGAAGGAGAGATAGGAAGAGAGAAAGGAATAGATAGAGAGAAGTAGATATAGACAAATAGAGATAGAGATAAGGAGGAGATAGGGAAATATGGGTATAGAAAGAGAGATAAAGATAGATATATAGATGGAGGGAGGGAGAGAGATATAAAGAGGGATATCTAGAGAGATATATATAGGGCTAGAGATATGGAAAGATAAGGAGATAAAGATAAAGAGAAGGGGAGATAGGATGAGAAATTTGAAGAGAGAGAGAGAGAGGCAAAAATAGATATAGATATAAAGGTCTATGAAGAGGGAGAAGGGGGGAGAGGGGGAGAGGAAGATAGAGGGAGATATGAAGATATAGGGAGAGAGGGAGGAGAGAAACACTTTTTTGCTTCACACAAATCCAAGCACATTATAACATGAGTGCACTTTAATGTGCTCACATTTCTATCTATTTAGGGTATTGTCAACCCTTAGGTTTGGATTTTCCTTAGCATTCAACCCAAAGGGTTGGGATTTCATGTCTACACCTAAAGGTATATTTTTTGTAAATTGTAAAAAATGACTAAAAAGTGAGGGTGCTCTCTATCAATTTTTCACGTCTTTCAATGTTTGTTAAAAAATACCATAATAATGCCAAGCTCTCCCTTAGATTTATAACCATGCATTTTTTTCTACAATTCAAATATTTTAAGGTTTTGATCTTTAATCTCTTCTTTTAGTTTCTCCATTTTCTATCAAAAACCTATGTATGATATTTCTGGTTTCAATTTTTACACATTCATCAAAAATTGAAAAAATTACATTTTTATAAACTAGACTCTATTTTATACACATTTTTAAAATTTTATTTTTGATTAGTTTTCAAAAATATAGAGGGGGCACACTCAATTTTTCATTTTTTAGGATGTGTCCACTTTGAAAATTAGTAAAAAACATACTCATTAAAAATTTCATAATCTACATGGTGTTGGCTAATTTTTTATTGAAATGATTTTAGAAATACTAAAAAAAAAAAAATTAGGGGAGCATGCCAAACACTATGTTATATTTTTTGATAAAAATAGGAGCACTTTGTGTGACACCCTATTTGAACCCCTTGATATCCACCATTATGGAAATAAATTAGTAGTTTAGAAAGTATATTTAAATTACTATGACTCTTGTTCTTGTCACATCTTGAAATTTTGAGCATAATTATTTTCAAATTTTCATCCAAGATTAGATTTTCTTGATTTTATAAAACAAATTGGTCACTTAAGACCCCCTTTTGGTCCCCATTTCCATTCACTTAGCCAAAAACCAAATTGTAGGAAGTAATTGATGGGTGGGTCCAATAATGGAATGCAAATCAAGAATCGAGAGGAGAAATGGATCAAGGATTGGGTTTGGGACCAAACTTGGAAACTAGAACAATGGAGTGAGGAGAAAAATTAAAAGGAGTGAAAGATGGGATGAACTTGGAACCAAGAACTTTTGGGTTCTAAGGTATAAATTCCACCCAAAAATCTAAATTCTATGGGAACGCAAGGAAATGGAAATAATATGTATGAGATAACAAGGATCAAGGTACAAATGGAACCCAAACTTTAGAAACTAGAGTTTCAAGGTCCAGATTTCCATTTGGAATTTCATGCCTAGTGAGAATAAAACAAACAAGTAAAGTTCATAGGGATCAAAACCTAGGGAGAACCTATGTAATAACCTCCATAGAAATTACATTTATTATTCACAAATTATACATCATCATGCACATAGATACACATGTGTCCAATTCATAAGAAGAAGATAAAATAATTATATTAAATTAATAATTTGGAGTACATGTACCATTTGCAAGGTAATTCATATGGGAACATTTCCCTTACAATAGACCTCTTGGTTGATAGCAAGACTATACAGCAACTGGAACTTGACCTTTCCTGACTGGATCCTTTTGACCTCAAAAAATCCTTCGACCATCTCGATGGAAAGAACATTGTTGGAGCATATTTCCACCCTACCATGAAGTGAATCACTTCCTCAAAATTCTTCTTGAAAGAAGAATACCCAACCCAACACGAGGAAGACTAGCAATGAAACTTGAATAGGATTAATGGATTTTGTGAAGCAATTCATTAAATCATCAAATCACAACATGATTTATCAAACACAAGGAATACACCATAAGCGTCATCATGCTTGACGTTTGTGCACTTACATAGTCAATCATGAAAGTTACATGTCTATATGCATGCTAGCTTATCAATAATATTTCATAAGTGCATATCAAGAGGGTACAAAAAGGATAATTATTCATCAATTACTTATAAGCAATGGATATGATCTTTGCAAGGATTTATATATCATGCCAAAAATTACATCTTTTTACCCATGTGCGAGAGCATAAGCAATATTACTAAATTCACACTCCAATATTCTTAGAAATGTATTGGATCCAACAATATAATAATTTTCAAAATTTAAATAAGGTGTATCACATTTATAGGTACATATATATGTGTGTAGTGTGTGTACACATTCCTATAAAATACAACACTCTATTGTGGTGTTGTCGATTAAAGAATGCAAACATTTATACATGTCCATTACTTTCACTACAAGGATTAAAGAGAGATTTGCACTTATCTTCTAAAATCCTGTTAACATCACATTATTGACCTTCTTGCCATGCAAATATGTAGTTCAAGCACAATAGAATAAATTCTTACAAGTTTTCCTATAACTAGGCTATGCTACCTAGCATTGAACATTTAAACCAAATTTCTCTAAGGTGATGGCATTTACCCAGTTTCTATTAAATCATTAATAAAACCATTATCATGCTAGCATGTATCTCTAATTAATGTTCATAAATAGGAATCTGATAACTTTTGCTAGACAATATTTGGAACTATCATTCATAATTGTTTGACTAGTGAATAGTAATTGATGACAATTCAATATCAAACGAATTCGTAGGAAAAAATAGTGTAACGGATTGAATTTCAAGCCATTATCTAAATGTTCTCAATTCTATCAAATATCATATACATATAGCATGTAAATAAATGTCAAGTCAATGCAATAACTATTTGATATGGGTGGTTATTACGTTGACAACCAATTCAGGCATTTGTTCCTCAAAATAATATCTTCCTATTGAGTTTTGGTTCGTCATCCAAACTTTACTAGCGAATATTGAGTTATTAACCATGCAAGATCTATATAACATGATTATCCATTAATGGAGACATACACTCCCTTCCTAATATTTTCTAGTCAAGGAAACAAGCCTGTAAGTAACTCTTGAGAATCATTTTAATATTACGAGAGAAATATCAAATTTCAAAGCAAGTCTCATTAAATAGGTCATTCTTTCTTTTCCCATCACTAGCTTTAACTTCAATATCCTTAATAAATTGGACAACATTATATGGGTATTTGATGTCCCTAAGAGAAAAAAGACTTTAATGCTTGATTCAAATCACTATACTTATAGTAATCAAATTTATGAATACTCAAAGGATTCAATAAGCTTCATAATCATTTTTGCATATTATTGTATAAAGGGGGAGTCTTTATTAGTCGGCATAACTAGCACAGTCCATTTTAATCTTTCTTAAGCTCGAAGGCCAATTTTTGTAAAAATATTTATGGCATGCAAAAAGAAAAGGAGATTGGAATTCGATGCCAAGGTACAAAATCAGATTATAGAAAGATTATTCCTCTCAAGTTCTACTTTGTTTGGATGGACCGAACTACACAATTAATACAAAAATCTTTGAACAATGACATTAGACTTATTGCATTCTATCCATGTATTCTACTAGCAATAGCGGCAAGATAACAAGAATTTTTCATAGGTTTCAACTAGGATACTTAGCTAAAATTTCTATACTGCATGATTACTAGAGTTTTTCAACGTGATCTATCCAAGATTCAATGGACAGACAAGGTTGCATTATAAGTTTTGTTGTGTTAATATTCTATGATAATAAATGAGTCTTCAATTATTTTAGGAGAGTTCAGAGATAGTAAGCATTTCAAGAGTTCCTTAACATGAAGGGGAATTCAACAACAATAGAAGAGGCCCCACGACCATCTTGGAGCAAGGTAGTATAATCAATATGTTGTTCAAGATCTATGGGAGACTATTAGCAGGGAGATAGGGATTAATAAAGCCCTTCTTCAAGTAGAGAAGAGACTAAATCACACATTTTAATGAAATAACGAGTCAAATGTGTAGGAAAAATGATTACCCAAGAGGTAGCCCTAAAACCATTAGATAAGGTGAGTAGCGGCAACATTTACTAACTAAAGACTTAGCCTCCTCAGTAACATGCACAAGGATTTATGTTCCTAAAATTTACGAGTCTTAATTATGTTCTACACTCAAGCATTCACGTTGAAGAGGCAAGCAACAACAATATTGAGAATAGATGTCGATGCAACAAATATTACTATTAGGAATTTATTATTTTCCTAAGCTTGCCTTCATGTCAACTCCCCAGCTGTTCCACCTACCTGTCAAGAGCCCTTTCTTCAACAACAATTTTTGGGATCTTCATCCTTGCTGCTCCTGACAGCTCTAGAATTTAATATGGTAGGTTATTTTGAATTTGTAGAATTTATTGTGGTTGGTAAGTTTGAATTTTGAGGAGGAATTTTTGAATGAAGACAAATAGGAAGAATGTAACAGTTAGTAGCAGCAGAGCGAAGAATTTTGCAAAGCATTGAAAATTTTGAAGTTGGAGCAGCAACAAAGAATGTTTTGTGAGCATGAATAGCATTTTGAGAAGCTCAACATGTGTATACAGTGAGCAACAGATAGCTCCTGATAGCTACAGAAAGATAGCAGTGTGTGTAGGAAGCAACAAATAGCTCCACATAGATCTATGTAAAGGAAGAAAGAGAGCTTCCAGAAGCTCTTGAAAGTTGTCAGTTTGTACAAGCAGCTCCAGATTATTCCCACTAGTTTTTAGTTTGTAGTTTCCAGTTTATGTACTCTTTGTAATTTGTTGTTTTTTGAATTAACAGAAAAATAAAATATTGCATGACCAATTGTGTGTCTCCATTTGACTTCTTGTGTTAACATGCATTTGGGTATTCCCTGTTTGTTTGGGTAATAGAGTAGAAGCTCTGTGTGATTTCTTTTGTTTTAAATTCCTGGCATGGTATCAGAGCCTTGAAGGCCCTAAGTCTTGAGTGAGTTCGACATTTTATTTTGTGGGTGTTTGAAGTTTGTTTTTGATTGGATACATGGTTGGAGATGAGGGGAAGATTTGGCAGTAGCCACTATTCTTTAATGGACAGAACTTATGGCACTCTCAATTTTTTCAAATTTGAAGTGCCCATTTCGAAAATTTTGCCTCTGCACTCTTAGAAGTGCACCTGACAAATCTGCCTAAGTGACCCACTTTGGAGGGTCATATTTTGGATCCTATTGATTCTAGTGAAAAACCAATTTGCAAGCTTACTTATGTGTCCTATGTGATCAGGCATGTCAATTTTCAGCTTCCCATGATAAATTTTGATAGGGTTTTGACAATTTTCTGTTATTTACAAACTTTCAGTTTTGCAAAGTTGCCTCCCATTTGAGCTTGCATTTTGCAACCAAATGACTATCAAGTCAAAATGATTGTTTCTTTACATTATCCATATCAAGATGAGCTCATATTTCAGGTTTCAGAGCTTCATGAATTGATTTTCTATTTTTAACATATCAAAACCAAATGCAATTTCTTCAATTTTGCACTTGCATTTTTAGAAATCTTTTAGGGAGGTCAACTTCGACCGTCAATATCTTTTGATGGGAAATTATTCAAGCTAATTCCTCTTGCACACATGCTCCTTGTACCAGAATGGTCTACTATGTCCAGTTGCAACCTCCCATGAGTTGATTTTATATTTTTTTCAAAATGACAATTGGGTGAGTTTTAATTGGTTCAGAACAACTGTTGTTGCAGAAGGTTCAACTGAGCAACTTTGACAGCAAATAACTTTCACCTCGTGACTCATTTTTCTGAGCCATCTTTTCCACTCCATTCTCAGGTCAAATTTCTACATGTCTACAAGTTTTTGTGACTTCACGAGATTGTTTACCCAGTTTCTTAGGCCGATTCCAGAGCTAACCTGGCCAGTTTTGAAAAATGTGTAAACATGTCAGAAACCAAATTTTCATGCCGACCCAGTTCATCTTTTCACCTCAAATGCATTTAGGAGTAGTGACAGGATATTTCAAGGTGAAATTTGTTTCAAAATGAAAAAAAATTAGTTGGGCCCGCTTTGGGACCCGACATGCCTTACACAAGTATGGACTGATGTGAGTTTTAGTATTGGTAATGGAGATGAAGTCAGTTTTGATTGCCATCAAAGAATAACAAGAATGCACAAGGTTCAGATTTGGTATCTTAGCTAATGATTCACATAATGATAATTGCATTCCAAGTTATAGATGATTGTTTGCTTGAAGCAAATATGGAAATTCTCACTTTGAATGAAGGGAATATTGATTTACATAATAACAGAAAATGTGTTGATATTTTTCAACTAGAGGTGATCATGAAGCTCTTGAAATTGGGTTTTATTGTGAATTCCTTGAAGCCTTCTCTTAAAGCATTCCAAGTGGATCAGTCTAATGATGCAATTTATGAGCATGGCTGCAAAGAATTTATTTGGGTTTTGACAAAAGGCTGAGCTCAAAGCATTTCAATGCATCTCCTTTTTAGGATCAAGTGATAGACGAGTGTTATGTGGAAGATCCTTACAATAAATATTTATCTAGTGAGGATGCTCATGAGTCATCTTCTCATGAGTAAGAACAAATTACAGTAGAATTGTTGCCAGTATGAATTTGGAACAAGGTAGGTGTTAAATGATAGCTTCTTTGGATCCACACCAATGGGCTTATGGTAAAATAGGGTATTGGTAGAATTATCCATTAGATAGGAAGTGCATATTGATTTTGCAACTTGCCACAGATACAATATCTCAAATTTTTGATAGAACATTAATAGAACTATTATTTTATGAAATGTGTCAAGAGGAATTTGAGAAGGAATCATAGGGCATGAAAACTTGTGTACATTGGAATCATTTTCAAGTTGCTTTAAATGAAGGTGTTATCCTAAATGCTAAGAGTTTGAATGTTGCAAGGGGCACCATCAAAGCATGGAGGATAGAGAAGTTTGAGAGGCAATGGCCCTTTTTTCCATGAGAGAATGGATCTAAAGAATAGATCGATGTATCTTGAGAAGGCTCGAGAATGGTATTGTACAGTGTTGGCTAGGTTGTAAAGAGAAAATTGACACATTTGATAGGTGCTCAAACTTTATTTGAAAGGGGGCACTAGCAATAGACAAGGCGCATGAACCTGCTACAACAAAAAAAGTTTGTCTCAAACAAGATGTGGTCTCACGGGATGCCATAATCACATCATATCTACAAAATGGATTTGTTGAACAGACTTTAGAAATTTTTGAGAAAATACAAAGGATAGAATGAAGCGCCATGAAAGCAGACTTCACATACAATGGACTGTTGAAAAGTCCTCATAAAATTTTAAGCAAATGCAACTATCATGTGTAAAGCTAGAGGATGAAGTTGACAAGATGAAGCTTGAGTGCCACTTACAGTTTGTGATTGCAATAAAATCTGAGAGAGGACGCAATTTAAAGGAGATCAAACTCATCAAATGCCCTCTATATGTTGGGTGACATGGGCTGAGAGCCGATGAAAGGATTTGAGCAAAATAAACATTAAATGCTTCATCTTTTAGGTTGAAAGGGGTGCGCTGGATAGCAAGAGACTTTGGAGACCTTTCAAGAAAATGCAATAGGCAGCTATAAAAGAATGCACACCAAACTATTTTCTCCCTTCAAGCCCATGCCTAAAAATTGCACACAAAATGGATTTATTGAGAGGCTCT
>CM021110.1:340689688-340784938 GCA_007115665.2 Sequoiadendron giganteum | reverse complement strand
ACACATTCAAAAAAAAGATTTTTTATTACTTTCTAAGAAATTTAGGGGGTAGCACACTCAATTTTTCATTTTTTAGGATGTGTCCACTTTGAAAATTAGTAAAAAACATACTCATTAAAAATTTCATAATCTACATGGTGTTGGCTAATTTTTTATTGAAATGATTTTAGAAATACTAAAAAAAAAAAAATTAGGGGAGCATGCCAAACACTATGTTATATTTTTTGATAAAAATAGGAGCACTTTGTGTGACACCCTATTTGAACCCCTTGATATCCACCATTATGGAAATAAATTAGTAGTTTAGAAAGTATATTTAAATTACTATGACTCTTGTTCTTGTCACATCTTGAAATTTTGAGCATAATTATTTTCAAATTTTCATCCAAGATTAGATTTTCTTGATTTTATAAAACAAATTGGTCACTTAAGACCCCCTTTTGGTCCCCATTTCCATTCACTTAGCCAAAAACCAAATTGTAGGAAGTAATTGATGGGTGGGTCCAATAATGGAATGCAAATCAAGAATCGAGAGGAGAAATGGATCAAGGATTGGGTTTGGGACCAAACTTGGAAACTAGAACAATGGAGTGAGGAGAAAAATTAAAAGGAGTGAAAGATGGGATGAACTTGGAACCAAGAACTTTTGGGTTCTAAGGTATAAATTCCACCCAAAAATCTAAATTCTATGGGAACGCAAGGAAATGGAAATAATATGTATGAGATAACAAGGATCAAGGTACAAATGGAACCCAAACTTTAGAAACTAGAGTTTCAAGGTCCAGATTTCCATTTGGAATTTCATGCCTAGTGAGAATAAAACAAACAAGTAAAGTTCATAGGGATCAAAACCTAGGGAGAACCTATGTAATAACCTCCATAGAAATTACATTTATTATTCACAAATTATACATCATCATGCACATAGATACACATGTGTCCAATTCATAAGAAGAAGATAAAATAATTATATTAAATTAATAATTTGGAGTACATGTACCATTTGCAAGGTAATTCATATGGGAACATTTCCCTTACAATAGACCTCTTGGTTGATAGCAAGACTATACAGCAACTGGAACTTGACCTTTCCTGACTGGATCCTTTTGACCTCAAAAAATCCTTCGACCATCTCGATGGAAAGAACATTGTTGGAGCATATTTCCACCCTACCATGAAGTGAATCACTTCCTCAAAATTCTTCTTGAAAGAAGAATACCCAACCCAACACGAGGAAGACTAGCAATGAAACTTGAATAGGATTAATGGATTTTGTGAAGCAATTCATTAAATCATCAAATCACAACATGATTTATCAAACACAAGGAATACACCATAAGCGTCATCATGCTTGACGTTTGTGCACTTACATAGTCAATCATGAAAGTTACATGTCTATATGCATGCTAGCTTATCAATAATATTTCATAAGTGCATATCAAGAGGGTACAAAAAGGATAATTATTCATCAATTACTTATAAGCAATGGATATGATCTTTGCAAGGATTTATATATCATGCCAAAAATTACATCTTTTTACCCATGTGCGAGAGCATAAGCAATATTACTAAATTCACACTCCAATATTCTTAGAAATGTATTGGATCCAACAATATAATAATTTTCAAAATTTAAATAAGGTGTATCACATTTATAGGTACATATATATGTGTGTAGTGTGTGTACACATTCCTATAAAATACAACACTCTATTGTGGTGTTGTCGATTAAAGAATGCAAACATTTATACATGTCCATTACTTTCACTACAAGGATTAAAGAGAGATTTGCACTTATCTTCTAAAATCCTGTTAACATCACATTATTGACCTTCTTGCCATGCAAATATGTAGTTCAAGCACAATAGAATAAATTCTTACAAGTTTTCCTATAACTAGGCTATGCTACCTAGCATTGAACATTTAAACCAAATTTCTCTAAGGTGATGGCATTTACCCAGTTTCTATTAAATCATTAATAAAACCATTATCATGCTAGCATGTATCTCTAATTAATGTTCATAAATAGGAATCTGATAACTTTTGCTAGACAATATTTGGAACTATCATTCATAATTGTTTGACTAGTGAATAGTAATTGATGACAATTCAATATCAAACGAATTCGTAGGAAAAAATAGTGTAACGGATTGAATTTCAAGCCATTATCTAAATGTTCTCAATTCTATCAAATATCATATACATATAGCATGTAAATAAATGTCAAGTCAATGCAATAACTATTTGATATGGGTGGTTATTACGTTGACAACCAATTCAGGCATTTGTTCCTCAAAATAATATCTTCCTATTGAGTTTTGGTTCGTCATCCAAACTTTACTAGCGAATATTGAGTTATTAACCATGCAAGATCTATATAACATGATTATCCATTAATGGAGACATACACTCCCTTCCTAATATTTTCTAGTCAAGGAAACAAGCCTGTAAGTAACTCTTGAGAATCATTTTAATATTACGAGAGAAATATCAAATTTCAAAGCAAGTCTCATTAAATAGGTCATTCTTTCTTTTCCCATCACTAGCTTTAACTTCAATATCCTTAATAAATTGGACAACATTATATGGGTATTTGATGTCCCTAAGAGAAAAAAGACTTTAATGCTTGATTCAAATCACTATACTTATAGTAATCAAATTTATGAATACTCAAAGGATTCAATAAGCTTCATAATCATTTTTGCATATTATTGTATAAAGGGGGAGTCTTTATTAGTCGGCATAACTAGCACAGTCCATTTTAATCTTTCTTAAGCTCGAAGGCCAATTTTTGTAAAAATATTTATGGCATGCAAAAAGAAAAGGAGATTGGAATTCGATGCCAAGGTACAAAATCAGATTATAGAAAGATTATTCCTCTCAAGTTCTACTTTGTTTGGATGGACCGAACTACACAATTAATACAAAAATCTTTGAACAATGACATTAGACTTATTGCATTCTATCCATGTATTCTACTAGCAATAGCGGCAAGATAACAAGAATTTTTCATAGGTTTCAACTAGGATACTTAGCTAAAATTTCTATACTGCATGATTACTAGAGTTTTTCAACGTGATCTATCCAAGATTCAATGGACAGACAAGGTTGCATTATAAGTTTTGTTGTGTTAATATTCTATGATAATAAATGAGTCTTCAATTATTTTAGGAGAGTTCAGAGATAGTAAGCATTTCAAGAGTTCCTTAACATGAAGGGGAATTCAACAACAATAGAAGAGGCCCCACGACCATCTTGGAGCAAGGTAGTATAATCAATATGTTGTTCAAGATCTATGGGAGACTATTAGCAGGGAGATAGGGATTAATAAAGCCCTTCTTCAAGTAGAGAAGAGACTAAATCACACATTTTAATGAAATAACGAGTCAAATGTGTAGGAAAAATGATTACCCAAGAGGTAGCCCTAAAACCATTAGATAAGGTGAGTAGCGGCAACATTTACTAACTAAAGACTTAGCCTCCTCAGTAACATGCACAAGGATTTATGTTCCTAAAATTTACGAGTCTTAATTATGTTCTACACTCAAGCATTCACGTTGAAGAGGCAAGCAACAACAATATTGAGAATAGATGTCGATGCAACAAATATTACTATTAGGAATTTATTATTTTCCTAAGCTTGCCTTCATGTCAACTCCCCAGCTGTTCCACCTACCTGTCAAGAGCCCTTTCTTCAACAACAATTTTTGGGATCTTCATCCTTGCTGCTCCTGACAGCTCTAGAATTTAATATGGTAGGTTATTTTGAATTTGTAGAATTTATTGTGGTTGGTAAGTTTGAATTTTGAGGAGGAATTTTTGAATGAAGACAAATAGGAAGAATGTAACAGTTAGTAGCAGCAGAGCGAAGAATTTTGCAAAGCATTGAAAATTTTGAAGTTGGAGCAGCAACAAAGAATGTTTTGTGAGCATGAATAGCATTTTGAGAAGCTCAACATGTGTATACAGTGAGCAACAGATAGCTCCTGATAGCTACAGAAAGATAGCAGTGTGTGTAGGAAGCAACAAATAGCTCCACATAGATCTATGTAAAGGAAGAAAGAGAGCTTCCAGAAGCTCTTGAAAGTTGTCAGTTTGTACAAGCAGCTCCAGATTATTCCCACTAGTTTTTAGTTTGTAGTTTCCAGTTTATGTACTCTTTGTAATTTGTTGTTTTTTGAATTAACAGAAAAATAAAATATTGCATGACCAATTGTGTGTCTCCATTTGACTTCTTGTGTTAACATGCATTTGGGTATTCCCTGTTTGTTTGGGTAATAGAGTAGAAGCTCTGTGTGATTTCTTTTGTTTTAAATTCCTGGCATGGTATCAGAGCCTTGAAGGCCCTAAGTCTTGAGTGAGTTCGACATTTTATTTTGTGGGTGTTTGAAGTTTGTTTTTGATTGGATACATGGTTGGAGATGAGGGGAAGATTTGGCAGTAGCCACTATTCTTTAATGGACAGAACTTATGGCACTCTCAATTTTTTCAAATTTGAAGTGCCCATTTCGAAAATTTTGCCTCTGCACTCTTAGAAGTGCACCTGACAAATCTGCCTAAGTGACCCACTTTGGAGGGTCATATTTTGGATCCTATTGATTCTAGTGAAAAACCAATTTGCAAGCTTACTTATGTGTCCTATGTGATCAGGCATGTCAATTTTCAGCTTCCCATGATAAATTTTGATAGGGTTTTGACAATTTTCTGTTATTTACAAACTTTCAGTTTTGCAAAGTTGCCTCCCATTTGAGCTTGCATTTTGCAACCAAATGACTATCAAGTCAAAATGATTGTTTCTTTACATTATCCATATCAAGATGAGCTCATATTTCAGGTTTCAGAGCTTCATGAATTGATTTTCTATTTTTAACATATCAAAACCAAATGCAATTTCTTCAATTTTGCACTTGCATTTTTAGAAATCTTTTAGGGAGGTCAACTTCGACCGTCAATATCTTTTGATGGGAAATTATTCAAGCTAATTCCTCTTGCACACATGCTCCTTGTACCAGAATGGTCTACTATGTCCAGTTGCAACCTCCCATGAGTTGATTTTATATTTTTTTCAAAATGACAATTGGGTGAGTTTTAATTGGTTCAGAACAACTGTTGTTGCAGAAGGTTCAACTGAGCAACTTTGACAGCAAATAACTTTCACCTCGTGACTCATTTTTCTGAGCCATCTTTTCCACTCCATTCTCAGGTCAAATTTCTACATGTCTACAAGTTTTTGTGACTTCACGAGATTGTTTACCCAGTTTCTTAGGCCGATTCCAGAGCTAACCTGGCCAGTTTTGAAAAATGTGTAAACATGTCAGAAACCAAATTTTCATGCCGACCCAGTTCATCTTTTCACCTCAAATGCATTTAGGAGTAGTGACAGGATATTTCAAGGTGAAATTTGTTTCAAAATGAAAAAAAATTAGTTGGGCCCGCTTTGGGACCCGACATGCCTTACACAAGTATGGACTGATGTGAGTTTTAGTATTGGTAATGGAGATGAAGTCAGTTTTGATTGCCATCAAAGAATAACAAGAATGCACAAGGTTCAGATTTGGTATCTTAGCTAATGATTCACATAATGATAATTGCATTCCAAGTTATAGATGATTGTTTGCTTGAAGCAAATATGGAAATTCTCACTTTGAATGAAGGGAATATTGATTTACATAATAACAGAAAATGTGTTGATATTTTTCAACTAGAGGTGATCATGAAGCTCTTGAAATTGGGTTTTATTGTGAATTCCTTGAAGCCTTCTCTTAAAGCATTCCAAGTGGATCAGTCTAATGATGCAATTTATGAGCATGGCTGCAAAGAATTTATTTGGGTTTTGACAAAAGGCTGAGCTCAAAGCATTTCAATGCATCTCCTTTTTAGGATCAAGTGATAGACGAGTGTTATGTGGAAGATCCTTACAATAAATATTTATCTAGTGAGGATGCTCATGAGTCATCTTCTCATGAGTAAGAACAAATTACAGTAGAATTGTTGCCAGTATGAATTTGGAACAAGGTAGGTGTTAAATGATAGCTTCTTTGGATCCACACCAATGGGCTTATGGTAAAATAGGGTATTGGTAGAATTATCCATTAGATAGGAAGTGCATATTGATTTTGCAACTTGCCACAGATACAATATCTCAAATTTTTGATAGAACATTAATAGAACTATTATTTTATGAAATGTGTCAAGAGGAATTTGAGAAGGAATCATAGGGCATGAAAACTTGTGTACATTGGAATCATTTTCAAGTTGCTTTAAATGAAGGTGTTATCCTAAATGCTAAGAGTTTGAATGTTGCAAGGGGCACCATCAAAGCATGGAGGATAGAGAAGTTTGAGAGGCAATGGCCCTTTTTTCCATGAGAGAATGGATCTAAAGAATAGATCGATGTATCTTGAGAAGGCTCGAGAATGGTATTGTACAGTGTTGGCTAGGTTGTAAAGAGAAAATTGACACATTTGATAGGTGCTCAAACTTTATTTGAAAGGGGGCACTAGCAATAGACAAGGCGCATGAACCTGCTACAACAAAAAAAGTTTGTCTCAAACAAGATGTGGTCTCACGGGATGCCATAATCACATCATATCTACAAAATGGATTTGTTGAACAGACTTTAGAAATTTTTGAGAAAATACAAAGGATAGAATGAAGCGCCATGAAAGCAGACTTCACATACAATGGACTGTTGAAAAGTCCTCATAAAATTTTAAGCAAATGCAACTATCATGTGTAAAGCTAGAGGATGAAGTTGACAAGATGAAGCTTGAGTGCCACTTACAGTTTGTGATTGCAATAAAATCTGAGAGAGGACGCAATTTAAAGGAGATCAAACTCATCAAATGCCCTCTATATGTTGGGTGACATGGGCTGAGAGCCGATGAAAGGATTTGAGCAAAATAAACATTAAATGCTTCATCTTTTAGGTTGAAAGGGGTGCGCTGGATAGCAAGAGACTTTGGAGACCTTTCAAGAAAATGCAATAGGCAGCTATAAAAGAATGCACACCAAACTATTTTCTCCCTTCAAGCCCATGCCTAAAAATTGCACACAAAATGGATTTATTGAGAGGCTCTTAGAAGTTTTTCAGAAAATACAGAGAATGAAGGGTGCACAAATTAGAACTTGGAGCAGCAGTGAAAAGATTTTAAAAAATTTCAAACAACTACATTTGGCTCAAATGCATCTTAAAGGGACGATTCAAGGTTGCAATAGAAGGGATGACATAAGGCTCTGGCATGCACAATACACAAAATGGACCTGTTGAAAAAAGCCTTAGAAACTCTCAAAGAGGCTCAAAGTAGCCACACTAGCTGAATGGAAGCCGCCATCATTGTTAGTTGAAGGGGAGACCAGTATGAAGGGGTCATGTTGCTTGGTGCCCCCATTACCAGATGAAGTTGTAGAGTGAAAAATGAAGTTAGGGCATAATGTGAAACAGGCAAAATGATATTGGATCAATGGAGGACAAAAACCAAGGTAACGTGGGCTCATCCCAACCATACCTCGCCAACCCCACGGGGTAGAGGATGACATTTGTGGAAATGTTGCGAGGTTGGTGATATTTGAGCACGTGGCATATGGGCTCAATCTATTTTACAAACCAAGGACTTAAGTAATGTTTAGAAAGAAGGTTTTAAAGGTTGCCAATAAATTTGGGGTTTTTAAAAATATTTTAAAAGCATGTCTTAAAGTATATGGTAAAGTGTAAAAGGGTGAATAAGTGAAGCATGGGAGGAAAGAAGATTTAAAGGATTTCCATGGAAAATTAGGTGCTAGGGTAAAAATTTTAATGTGAAATATGAGTGAAAACATGAAAATGGGTAAAGTGCTTTACCTCATAAAGTTAAAAGGTTTTCACCTTTTGCAAAAGGCAAAAGTTTTATAATGTTGTTGAGTGAACATTGTAATGGTATATTTTATAAAGTGAATTTATTCACTTTATAAACAAATAGTCTTTGCTGGAGAGTAAAGTGAATCATTTTACTCAGTTAGTGAAATATTCACTAAAATGCAAATATTTCAAATGTTGCTGGAAAAATTTAAAAGGAGATATGGGATAAAGTTTTTGCCCAATAAAATGCAAAATCTATAAATGAACGTGCATAGGAAAATATTTTAAAGCCCAAATATATAGTAAAGTGCACAAGGGGGATATTTTATACAGTGAATAGAATGCTCAACATGTAAAATCCAGTGAATAAAATGAAATGCAGCCAGGTAAATAAAGGCAAAACAAGAATAAAGGGCAATGTGAAATGTTTTCACGGGAAGTTTTCATAGGCACAGAGATATTTTGTAGCTGCTAGTAAAATGGTGTGAATTTCTCCACATGGTGAAATTTTCTATTGCAGAACAACAAATTGCAAAGGCAGAATTGGAGGAAAACTTTGTTTGTTGTAGATAGAGGAGAGAGGCTTTTCTTTTGCTAATCAACAAGAAAGGAGTTGTCATGTGTCTTCAATGGATCAATTTTAGGGTTTCTTATGTTTTCTATTTCTTCTCTTCTCTTCTCATTGTAAAGGGTTTTGAAATTTTGTATTGGTTGGGTAGATAGAGAAATGTTGAGTTTGAGTCATAAAATTGAGTCTCTAAACTGTAATTTCTGATTTTATGAGTAAATACCAGCCATTTTGTGCAAGAAAATTATAAATGTCATCAAATTGTCTCCACCTTTGTACATTTTAAATCATTTGAATTCAATAATACAAAGTATGTTTGAGTTTATCATCTTAGTTTCCTTGGGAATGTTTTATTTGTTCATGGATCTATTTCAAAGAAATGGTTAAATTCCTTTGAGCAGATAATTGTGGTTTCTAGTGTGTAGGTTGGATTTGATAAGAAGAATTTGACTCACAAGAAGAGTGGATATGTTGGTGTCATGCATTAGTAGTTTGAATCCACAGGTTGAAGTGTATTTGTTGATGAAATTCCCCTCATAATTTTGTATTTGACTCCATGGCCCAAAAGTAGGCACTGATCTATTATTCAGCTTGATGCATTATCAGAAACATTTAAATTCAAAATCATTTTAAATCCTTGTTGTTCGATTGAGGTTTAATGTTATGTTTTTCCTCCCAATTGCTAAGTGAGTGTTGATCTACTAAGAATTTAGCCAGATTTGAAGTTGTCAGTGCTTTCTTTGGTATAATTGAATTGGGAATTATTTGTTGTAAAAAGCAATGTCTGTGCATAGTTACATTAAAGTATTTAGGAATTGTATAGGTTGACCCACCTTGGTCCTTCAGAGCTAGAAAGTGTAAGAGATCTCAGTCTTTGACTGAATCTTGTCAGTTGGCCAAATCCATCTTTGAGTCTGAACAGAAGGCATTGGCTAGTCTGTAGGATTCATTTGATCTGTCGATTTGGAACACCAACAAGAACTATGATGTTTGGTCTAAGAAGATGAAGACTATTATGGTTGCAAATGATTTGTGGGAGCTTGTGATTAATGGGTTCAATGATGAGACTGACCCAACATCATTTTCTACCCTCACAAATAACTAGAAGACCTAGATGAAGGAGTCAAGGAGGAAAGATGCTAAGGCATTGAGTTTCATAGAAGCAACCTTGACAGAGGCCATTTCTCCCAGAATACCAGCAACTGAGTATGCAAAGGAAGCCTAATAAATTATCCAAACTAGTTACAAAGGGACTGATAAGGCCAGATTGGTGAAGCTTCAGATGCTTCGAAGAGATTTTGAGACTCTCTTGATGAGGGATAGTGAGTCCATTTCAAACTTCCACACAAGATTCTTCAATTTGATAAGCCAGTTGAGGATGAATGGTGAAACCATGGAAGAGCAGAGGATTGTGGAGAAAATCTGTAGGAGCTTACCCACAAAGTTTGATGTAGTCATCATTGCTATTGAAGAGGCAAAGGACCTCTCTACTTTGACGGTGGATGAGTTGATGGGTTCTCTTCAAACCCATGAGCAGTGCCTAAATAGGTCTTCTAATTATTCCCAAGAGCAAGCATTTAAAGCTCGGTCAATGGAAAGAGGAAGGGGGAGAATAAAAAATGGTGGAAGGAGCTCAAGAGGTAGAGGTCGTGGAAAATTTGAACAAGGACATGTTGGTGAAGAAAGATCAGGTTGAGCACGAAGCCAAGAGGGAGCAAGCAGCTCTCAGTCAAGCTCTTGACAAGGCAAGAAGAACAACAGCTCAAGTTAGAAGGGAGATAAGATCAACATTGAATGTTATTATTGCCATAAGTTTGGCCATTATGCGAGTGATTGCTGGAAAAAGCAAAGAGATGGGTCCAAACAAAGTGCAAATGTGGCTGATGAAAATGTGGCTAGAGGTAACCAACAAAAGGCCTTCATCATGTGCAAAATTGTTGAGCAAGGCAGTGATGAGGTATGGTTTTTAGACATTGGTTGTAGCAACCACATGAGTGGTAATGAAAGTTTATTTTCTTTCATTGATAAAAATTTCAAGTCTGAAATAAAAATGGGTAACAATGAAATAATTTCAGTTGTAGGAAAAGGTTCTATTTTGTTTCAGACCAAGGAAGGTGAGAAAAAGAGATTGATGATTTTAATTTTTCCACTGGCATAAAGCACAATCTCATGAGTATTAGACAGCTGATCCAAAAAGGATACAAAGTTTTAATGGAGAAGGGTTAATTCATTATTTGTGAGAAGGATGGAAGCAAGAATATTATTGCAACAGTGCAAATGATGAAGAATAGGATGTTTCCATTGAGGCTGGAAAGGTGTTTCTTAGCTCAGTTTTTAGCTGCAAGAAAATGTACAGCAGTACAACAGCAAGTAGCCCTCAGGAGTACCATTCAAGACCCCTCCAAGCTATGGAATCTCAGATATGGACACCTTGGCTTTCTTGGTTTAAATATTTTTTCAAAGAAAAGAATGGTTGGAATTTTACCAACCATAGTAGAGCCTAGTGGTAGATGTGAAGCCTGCATTTTAGGCAAGCAACATAGGCAGCCCTTTCAATTGGTAAATTCTAGAAGGGAAATAGCACCATTGGAGCCAGTGCACACTAATTTGTGTGGCCCTATGCAAATAATTTCTATTGGTAAGAGCATCTATTTTATGACCTTCATAGATGATTACAACCATAAGACTTGGGTTTATTTTTTGCAACATGAATCTGAAGCATTTGATAATTTTTTAGTGTTTAAAGCCCACATTGTAAAAGAGAGTGGACATTTCATCAAGGTCCTAAGGTCATATAGAGGGGGAGAGTATACCTCCAATCAGTTTGTGAATTTTTGCAAGCGAAATGGCATCAAGAAGGAGCTAATAGCCAGTTATAATCCATAGAAAAATGGAGTGGCTGTGAGGAAAAATTGAACCATTATGGAGATGGAAAGAAGCATGCTCAAAGCCAAGAGACTCTCAGATGAATATTGGGGTGAAGTTGTAGCAACAATAGTTTACTTGATAAATAGAAGTCCTACAAAGTTAGTTTTTAATAAGATTCCACAAGAGGTGTGGAAATAATACAAGTGGATGGTTTAGCACTTGAGAGTGTTTGGATGTGTACAATATGCACTTTTTCCAAAAGAAAAGAGGAAAAAGTTGGATGACAAGGGTGAGAAGTGCATCTTCACGAGCTACAATGAAGATTCCAAATCCTATAGGTTGTATAACCGAGTTAGCAAGAAAATTTTCATCAGCAGAGACATGGAGTTCCTAGAGGACGAGTTATGGCCTGGCCTGACAGATCATGACAACTCTCGACAACTCCTGTTGATGCAAAGAAATAACAAGAAGTGCAGTGAGATGATACAATGGAGCCTATAGTAGCTTCGGATGAGCTCTTGATGACTCTCAGTCACTCCGGACCCAATCTGTTCAGTAGAGAAGCAATAGTAGTCAAAGTTTAAACACCACTCTTGCCTCTGTAATTCCAAGAAATACCAAGAGTCTAAGGGAGATCTACCAAAATGAAAGGTATGATGAAAAGTTTGATGAGAGTGTGAATTTTGCATTATTTTCTCATAGTGATCCAATTTATTTTGAGGGTGTTGTGAAAGAGGAGAAATGGTTTGAGGTCATGGATGAGGAGATAGATGCAATAGAGAGGAATATAACATGGGAGCTAACTGATTTTTCTTCTAACAAGAAAGTAATTGGAGTGAAATGGGTCTATAAGACCAAAAGAAATTTTGATGGAAGAATAGAGAGGAATAAGGAAAGATTAATTGTCAAGGGATACAAATAGTAGTTTGGGAGAGATTATGATGAGACATATGCTCCAGTTGGAAGGATGGAAACCATATGGGCATTCATAGCAATTGCAGCCCAACACAAGTGGAAGGTATTTCAAATGGATGTGAAGTTTTCCTTCTTGAATGGAGTATTGAAAGAGGAAGTGTATGTGGAGAAGCCACTTGGATATGAAGTTTTGGGTCAATAAAAAAAGGTATACAAGCTGAAAAAATATCTTTATGGGGTTAATCAAGCTCCACGGGCATGGTAAAATAGGATTGACTCATATTTGATGAGCAATGGCTTTATCAAAAGCGATGGCGAGCGCACTCTTTACATCAAGGCAACTGATGGTAAGATTTTGATTTTTTCTTGCATGTAGATGATCTAGTTTTTATTGGGGATGATTTCCTCATTGTTGATTTTAAAGAGGCCATGAAAAGAGAGTTTGAAATGACATATTTAGGCCTCTTGAGATATTTTCTATGCATAGAAGTAAAACAAATGCATGATAGTATATTTATCTCTCAAGAAAAATATGCAAATGAAATATTGAAGATATTTAGGATGCTTGAAAGCAAGCCTTCCCCAACATCAATAGTCACAATTCTAAAGTTGAGCAAGGAAGATTGTAACAGCATTGTGAATCTAACCATGTATAAGAGTTTGGTTGGAAGTTTAATGTATTTAACAACAACTAGGCCTGATATAATGCATAGTGTAAGTCTGATTTCTAGATTTATGGAGACTACAAAAGAGTCACATTGGCAAGTAGGTAAAAGAATCTTGAGGTATGTGAATGGAACCAAAGGATATGGAATTTTGTATAATTCAACAAAAAAAAATGGGTTGGTTGGTTACACGGACAGTGATTGGGCAAGGAGTGTGGATGATAGAAAGAGCACATTTGGTTATGTGTTTCACTTGGATTCAAGAGTCATTTCATGGGCTTCCAAGAAACATACCATAGTTTCTTTATCTATAGCTAAAGTAGAATATATAGCAGCCAATGTAGTAGCATTCCAAGTTATTTGGCTAAGGAGGACCTTAGTAGATTTAAAGGAAGAAAAAAAGGATGGAACAATTATATTTTGTGACAATATTTTATCAATTTCTTCGAAAAAGAATCTTGTTTTCATCGAAGAAGCAATCATATTGAAATCAAGTATAATTTCATAAGAGAATTGGTTGAGAATGGTGAAATAAAAATAAAATTTTGCTGGTCTGAGCAGTAGCTGGTAGACAGTTTCACCAAACCATTGAGCAGAGATTGCTTTGAATGCCTAAGAAGAAATTTAGGTGTTGTTGATTTGTATGAAGAATAATGTTTTTTGAAGGCTCAATCAAAAGGGGGAGTGTTGGAATTTATTATTTTCCTAAGCCTGGCTTCACGTCAAATCCCCAACTGTTCCACCTACCTGTCAGGATCCCTTTCTTCAATGGCAAGTTTTGGGATCTTCATCCCTGTTGCTCCTCACATCTCCAAAATTTAATGTGGTAGTTTATTTTGAATTTGTAAAATTTATTGTGGTTGGTAAGTTTAAATTTTGAGGGGAAATTTTTGAATGAAGACAAATAGGAAGAATGTAATAATTAGTAGTAGTAGAGAAGAAGAATTTTGTAGAGCATTAGAAAATTTGAAGTTGCAGTAGCAACGGAGAATTTTTTGTGAGCATGAACAACAGTTCTGAGAAGCTCAACATGTGTATATAGTGAGCAGAAGATAGCTCCTAATATCTATAGAAAGGTAGCAGTGTCTGTAGGGAGTGGTGGACAGCTCTAGATAGATCTATATAGATGAAGAAAAGAGAGCTTCTAGAAGCTCTTGAAAGTTGTCAATTTGTATGAGCAGCTCCAGATTATTCCTAGTAGTTTGTAGTTTGTAGTTTATGTATTCAAATTTTTTTGTTTTCTAAATTAATAGAAGAATAAAATATTGCATGCCCAGTTGTGTGTCTCCATTTGGTTTCTTGTTTTATTCTGCATTTGGGTATTCCCTATTTTTTTGGGAAACAGAGCAGCAGCTCTATGTGATTTCTTTTCTTTTAAATTCCTAACAATTACGACATCCTTATCAAAAGAAGAAACTAACACCTCAAAAAAATTCACAAGGATTTCTTTTGCAAAACTATTATATCTAAGGTCACACTACTCACCTAGGAATGATATAGACGAATCAAAAGAATGTGGTGACCTTGTAAGGTAGTCCATCACTTCCAATGATAGTTTTGGAAAATAACCACCCATCCACTTGATGCCCATTCAAAAGTTTGATCTCATCGCTTTCCCTACCATCATGGCAGCTTGGGTTGTCTAAGAACTTTAGGAATAGCCAACCATTTCAACTTTGGTCACCCCATTTTCTTGGCTTCTATCCATGATGCAGAAGGTATATTTTCCCCTCTTACCCTCACTGGCATGGCTTAAGAAAAAATAACTAAAAGGAATAAACGTAGGAGACCTCGGAAGAAAAAGATTTGATGAACAATGATAACACAAAAAATGTGATAATGGAGAATAAACTATGCTCGCACCAAATCTCCTTTTGATGCATTTCTAAGTTTGGTTTCCTCCCCTTCTCTCATGCAAAGTGATGTGTTGATAAATGCATTCGTGCAACATTATTGTTCATACATGAAAATTAATGCATTTGAATACTTGCCTTATTTCTCATGCAAAATTTCAATTGCATTCTATTTTAATAGCTTTAAACTAGCATATGTATTATTTATTAATACTATATATAAAAACGTCATGATATATCCTTCTTGAGGTGTCTATTGCACTTTTATGTGAGTAATTGATTAAATTAAATAGATGCCTCAAGAAGGATATATCTTGGTGTTTTTATATATATTATTAATAAATAATATATATATGCTAGTAGCATTCACAGCAGGACATGGATGACAAAATTATTATTGTTAGTGAAAGAATCCATGATTGAGATTCCACAAGCCCTGGATGATATTCTAAAGAGAAACCTGTCACACATGAATGAGAAATTACATAGAAAAATATGTGAAAAAATACATTTGATTATTGATTATTGAATGATTACAATGAAGGATTGAATATCCTTATGTAGACTCAGGCGAACTCAACATGAGATCCCTACATGGTGGAGTTTTGACTGACACGGGAGTGAGATAATAGAATGCATGAATCAGTTAAGTGATGACTTTATCTTGTGTGTAACACAAAGATCAAAGCACGTGACTAATTGAAATGCATGATTAATGCAATAACACTCTCAATCAAAACTAGAAGATATTTTCCTAAGTTTGCATTAAGCACTAGAGTAAATTAAGGATGATTAATTAAGGATGCGACTCTGGAATCTCATGTAGGAAGGAATTAAGAATAAAAGAAGACTTAATTTTGGTTGTCGATTGGAGGAGCAATACGGAGCTCGGAGGTTAATTAGAAACTTTTAATATTCTAAGTTTGTTTATTCATAAGAAAAATGAAAGAAATCTATACTAGAAACATGCATGCATCTAGAAACAAAGGTTTACATTTGCCTCCATTTTGATGAAAAAGTTCACAAAAATTTGCATGTAGAATGAAGAGAAGAACTCGCTTATAAAAGAAAAATTGATCATGTCATTAGCAGATCACTCCTAAACATGCATCCAGATGTCAGACAAAATGCAGTTATAGCTTCCAAACCTTTATGCATGAGAATTTGGAGATACCATGCTAGTTGTTGCTTTGCAAATCAAGGCTTCTCCTATGTGTCAAAGATTTGAAACCCTTGATGTTCTTCCAAGTCTACACTAGTTGCCTGAGGAAATCATTGGTGGGGATGTCTTCCACACAAGTCGTCAATGGGCATGGCATGACTATTGATCTATGGAGGAGTGTTGCTTGTGAGTGAAGGTGCAACCTGCACTAAAACTTCACAACATGCCAAGTTTGAAATGAAAATGGTAGGCATTGAAAATAATGGTCATGCACATAGTGGGCGCAGCCCATGAGGCCTCTATGATTGTAGGTGGGAGTCATAGCCTGAGTAGCCTTTGTGTAAACCACAAGGACTATTTATGCCAATTTTGAGATTCGTGCCTCTTGGCTGTGGATTTTCTCTTGTACAACAAAAAAATGGTTGGCTAAAAAGCCCCCAAATCGTGGCTACCAAAGAAATTGTGCCTCTCGAGGGCTTGTGTGGCCTGTCTCAATAGATTAATGGGCATGCGGGGGTCCGATCATGTCTTAGAGCATGTCTCATAGCCTATAAAACCATAAATCACAACAAATTGTTCCTTGCAAAAAATGAACGGTCACCTGAGAATAATGCACAAGTTTGTTAATGCAAAAAAAAATCCACAAAATGACTTCAAATCAAATCAAAAAAATCTCATAGTGGCTCTAATACCATGAAAGAATCCATGACTGAGACTCCACAAGCCCTGGATGATATTCTGAAGAGAAAACTGTCACACACGAATGAGAAATTACACAGCAAAATATATGAAACAATATTGATTATTGATTATTGAATGATTACAATGAAGGATTGAATATCCTTATGTAGACTGAGGCGAACTCAACATGAGATCCCTGAATGGTGGAGTCATGATTGAGACAGGAGTGAGATAACATCATGCATGAATCAATTAAGTGACTTTATCTTGTGCGCAACACAAAGATCAAATCACGTGACTAATTGAAATGCATGATTAATGCAACAACACTCACAATCATAACTAGAAGATCTCTTTTCTAAGTTTTCATTAAGCACTAGAGTAAATTAAGTATGATTAATTTACTCCAACAGTTAGGGTTAGGGTTAGGTTATGGTTATGGTTATGGTTGAGGGTTAGGCTTAGGGTTAGTGTTATTATTGGGGTTAATGTGAGGCATACATATTAGGATTAGGTTTAGCATTATTATTAGAAATAGCATTAGGGTTAGGTTTAGGGTTATGGATGAGGATTACAATTAGGGTTAGGCTTAGAGATAGAATCAGTATTAGGGTTGGATTTAGTATTAGAGTTATGTTTAGGATTATGTTTAGGTTTATGGTTATGATTTCAATTACTTCCAAGGAAACATCAACCTTGGAGCCTTGAAGAACTTGCAATGCAGCTTCAAAAAATTTGTTACTAGTATTTTCCTATATTTAAATTTTGTATCATTGTGAGAAGTCAAAATTAAGTTTTTTCCTAGCACAAACCAGTTAGGTACACAATATATATAAAAAATGGAGATAAAACCATCTAATGACCATAAATTTGTAACTTAAAAAACTCACCAAGCATATGGGTTCATCAAAATTCCATGATTGTAGAATGTCAAAAAAATACATTGCAAGGATTGCTACACACTTTCTCCAAGCACAGATCCTCTCCTAGAAATCGTCAATAACAATTACTCAAAAAAACATAATAAATCTTTTGCACAACTTTTATCACACATTTGATTTCATGCAATATTTCTGATTCTGAAATTATACATGCAACGAAAACTTTATTACATGTTGATAACATATCTAATGCAATCCTTGTTGGTGAAATGTTTTGGTATTTGCTATTCTTCTTCTTTGATGCAAGCTAGTTGGAAGAGTATTATATCCTTCACAAATAAACAACTGATATGCTTTTCTGACCATGGGATACACAAATGGTTCCATCACTATCTCTAAAGCCCATGCCACCTAAAACATCATGTAAATATTGAACCCTCGACAGCAACCCTGCAATGCTAAAATTCTACAAAGCATGAAATAGAGAAGATGAGATACCTTGAATGGATGAAGGTGAACTATTGGGCCTCACACATGAATGTGACTTGATTCTTGTAACAACTTCACAAATTCTACTGCTTCCTCTACAAACTTCTACTCCGTCAATTCCATAAAGAATCGTAGACGAAAAGGAGATAACAAGGTGGAGGGTGCAGGAGGCCCTAAAAGATGATATATCTTGTATTTAAGAAAAATTCTTCCATTATCATCAATTACAGACGCCTCATCTTCCACTACGTCCAAGTCCACCGAACACCTCTTCCATGTCAAAATAAATGTGTAGAATAAAAATGTACACACATCATTTTCTTTCACTGTAGAACGCCTCCCGACATAATAATTATTCTAAATAACTATTTTATTTTATTTTACTTTATTCCTCATGCATTTCAAGAATCACAAAGAGATATTTATTTATTTTGTCAATAATTACTTTTTTCTCTTTAAATTTCATTCAATTATAAATACTTTTAGAATATCTAATCTTCATATTAACATAAATTGAGCAATCTATGTGTACATATATTTTTTAATTATTTTCATTTCAAAAATTACTTCCTATAATATTTTTTTTCTCTATATAAAGAAAAATTATCCGAGCTCATGAAATTTTAATTCTATTTAATTTTTCTCAATCTATTAATTAAATTGTGTGAGGAAATGGGATATGACAGCCTAACACTCAAAACCTTAGGTGGTAATGTTCAAGGTTCCATTGCAAGCTTGGGTTTTTGCAAGGAGCCTAGATTGAGGTAAATGGGCAAAAAACAATGAAGTCAAGAGATTAGGAGGAACTGGGACTTCAATAATTAAAGTTCTTTGGTCCAAGGTCTACTAAGGAACCCACAAAATAAACTTGGGTAAAAATAACAAAGGGAAAACCCATTTATACTTTTTTATATTAATTATAAGAGGTAGTTGTAATGTTAACAATTACACATCCTTGGATTTTGCATAATATATTATTCTCACTTTGATGTGTTAATGTGAATTATCCTAAAGTTGAAGTATTAGCAACCTTTTGCTATTTTTTCATAATATTTGTAATTCTTTTATCATTTTGGACATTTACTAATTTTGAATTTCTTGGATGGGAGTGCTTTGTATGGATGTCCATAAAATGTGCTAGCATCTTACAAAAAATTATAATTTTAGTGACCATTTGAGAATTTATGTCTCTCTGTCATCATTGGCACTCAATAAAGTAACAACAAGTGTTGTCCAAGTAGTTATTCAAACCTGAACACTTCCATTATTTACAATTTTGAAAATCTAATCTCAATCTATCAAACTCTCTGAGCAACATTCAAGTTTTTTTCTCAAGAAAGAATCAACAATCTGCATTAACATTCTATGAAGCTTTTTACTAGTTCATTGTTCATCTAAATATTATTATAGTGCTTGTGATACTTATGGAGTTGTGAAATAGTTTGCATAGGCCAACAATTTTTTCTTAGCAACTCCAATCTCCCAAGGTGACACTATTCTTATTTTGTTGTTCCTTCTCTTCTTTTATGTTATCAATATTTTGATCCATGGGTGTTGATATCTCTTGTAATTAAGACCATATTGGCTAGTTTTATTGTCATTTCTATCTTATATTCCAATTTGAATCATATTTTCATTTTATTTCAAAATTATATTCAAAAAAAAGGTTGTTCATGGAGGTTTGAAGGCTAATACATTTCTAACTGAGGAAAGCCCCTAAATAGCCACCAAAAAAATTATTTCATCCTCTTGTATTGTAGATTTTGGAGAAATTTTTGATCCACAATCATCTAGAGTTGCCCATTTCCTTTCCTTATTGCTTTACCCTTTTCTAAAATTTATCTTCATAAAATTATTTATATTATTACAAATTAAATCATTTCAATTATCATTTTACAATATTTCTCTTTATTTTTGTTTATGAAAGTGTTGAATTCCTAGATTTGACTATACTCCATTTTTTTTTATATGGTGCAATAGCATGTCACATAGGTTTCCTCACAAAGTATTAAATTACATGATAGAGATCTTCATTTTTCTATTCCTGGTTCTTTTTTCTTTTCTTTTTTTGGTTCTATAATTAAAAAGTGATATTTACTTATTTTTTGGAAAAAGTGGTGAACCACTATATATTTATATATTAGATATTTATAAATTATACATTATCTGGCTCAAGGGGCATACCGAGAGGAAAGAGCGAGTGAGAAAACCTTCGGTTGTAGCCCAAATAATAAAAGGAGTTGATCAAATTACAAAGTGAAGACTATTTATAGTCTATTCAAGATCTATTTGTCCTAGATTACAATCCTAAAGTTTATATCCACTACAAATAACATGATTTGGAGGCCTACAAACTATTACAAAATCTATAGAAAGCTATTACAAAATCTACAAAAGCCTGCAAAAAAGAATTTATCTTCATTTCCCTTACTCCTCCATTTGCATGAAGTCATTCAAATTGTCACCCTGTTCTTCATTTCCATCTTCCTCCAGCTGAGAGTTCACAACAATGTTCATGTCCAGAATGTTAGCAATGGCAAGCCTCATATTGTTTCCACCATGTGACTGTGGTTGTACCACAAATCGATTACCTTCATAGGATGGAGAGTGCATAGACCTTGAATTTCTTTGCAATGGAGGCGTTGCATGATAACAATTACGATGAAGAAGAAAAGAAATGTAATGATATTTTTCCCTGAAAGTTCTAATAATATCCCTCCCCAAATGATGTAAGTATCTTGTTAATGCTTTATTCAAATGACAGGGGTCAGAAAATTCTAAAGACATTTTTAAAGCATCAAAAGCACTAACAACTACTTTGTTGTGAGGTAAAAAATGAGGGAAAATACCACCCACATAACCTTCTCCACGCGAGAAAACATATTTTTGTGCACTGGAAAGAATAGCCTCGTTTTCCAGAAATATGTCGTTTACCATTTTATCTGCAATGGCACTAACTGAATCCAAGCACTGTAATATATCCATGATATTAGATAAAAATATGGAAAGAACATTTGATGGAAAAATCAATCTTCCTGAATTAGGATGAAGAACCTTGCTCCCAATTATGCATCTGAAGCATTTATAATCACAAGGACAGCGAAACTTGAAAACAATTTGAAGGTGTTGCATTTCAAGCTTACCAGTAATTGGGCTCTCCCAGCTTTGTACCAGGAGCCACATTCTTAAATTATGCGGGAGATAATCCATTAAGCTACCTGATCAAACCTTTGTATGCCATCCAGTCGCACAATCTTTGATTAGAGAAAAGATTACTAAAACCAGCTTAACCTGTTTGATGGAGATTAAAAGACAAATTTATCCATATATATAAGCAGAAGACTGCCTTTCTCCTTAAATGCTTGTCTTTCTATCATAACAAATTACCTTGAAAAGACTTAACACATTGTAACAATTGTGTTTAATAAATTTAATAAATTCATTTGACATCAAATGAAAGGCAGCGTACCAACATTACCTCCCAACTTGCCACGAGTAATTCTCCAAATACTTGCCTTGTAATGCTATATGCATACTGCTTGACACCTTAAATGTGCGAGAAATAATTTTAAGGTAAGACTTAAATACCTGTACCTGGCAGATTGATTTGAAAAAACCACGATAAATACAAGCTCTATCTAAGCTTGTCAGCAAATATTTATGTTGTACGCTTTCACATCTCATAATCAAACTCCCTTCAGAAAACACTTTAAGCAATGAGTGTTTTTTGATATGCAAACCGAGTTTACCTTTTGTTCTCAACTTCGTACTTCTTGAAGCTCACTTAGACAATTATACCAACTCCTGAGAATTGATAGAATTATCATGTGATCACAACTACCAACGTCATCTTCGAACATTGATTATGTCGTATTTGCCAAATGACTATATAATGATTGATAAGATTCAGGTGAAATTATCAACAATAAATATGCTAGTTGAAAGATGATTAGCATTATACATGTAAACTAGCACCTCCATAGTTGACAATCCCAACTAAAAATTATTAATCCTTCTATAAACAATTTTTGCTCAGAGACAAAGTTCCTCTTTTGAAATTGATTTTTCCAACTCAATATCAACTTTCCCAATTTGAACAATATGAATCACTTCTTTTTCAATTTGATCACATCTGAAATTAGCTTAATAATCTGCCACCATATTTCTTGAATCGGGTAAAAGCACAAAGTTGTGTCACACTTTATAAAGGAAACGGCCAATGCTGATCCAACTTCTAAACTTGAATCACTAAAAAGTAGCATATATGTTTTAAATTTTTAAATGATGTAAACTAGTAAAATATGTATTTTTTAGTATATTTTATGTTTATATTTTTTATAAGAAATTAAAAAATTATTTTAAACTAGTTTTTCATAAATTAACACTATAATTTAGTTGCTGATAAAATGTTGAAAAATGAAGTTGCACGAGACGTCAAACTTTTTATAGTAAATTTTATTTTTTTTCTTTCAAATTTTTTGTGTGTATTTATAACTTGAAACTTTAGTGCATGGATTTTTTTTTTTTCCAATTTTGATAAATATATATTTGTATATAAGTATTAAAATGTGTGTGAATAAAAAACAATTGTTTCCATCGGACGTCAACATTCATATTAAATATTTATCTAAAATGGAAAAAAAATTATACCATCTTGAAATAGATTGTTTTATCTAGTGCATCATATTTTTTTCATTTTTTTTTAATAAGTTTTAGTATTTTTCCTTGGCATGGTAATCAACCTAATATTTTTTGTTGATAACCTACTTTTAGTATAAATAAAAATATAAATAATAATAATAATTAAACTATTAAAATAAATATATTTTTAAAAACTACAATTATGGATCTACAAAAGGGTATTTTTACATTTTAAAAAAAATGTTATTTACATGAGGAGTTATTAAAACTTCAAGTTTTTCAAATAATTTTTTTTTTTGGTAAATTGGACTCAAAGTGGTGCTCCATATATTTTTACCCAAAATTTTAGTTGAATAAATTGTGGAAGTATCTAACTTAGCTAGAATGAATCTTAGTAGGTCATATGTTTGACCAAAATTGATTTTTAGTTAGAAATACTTAAATTCAGTTGTGCTGATATGTTGGTTGAAAGTGTGACATAGCTTTGTGCTTTTACCCCTTCACTATAAATATGCAATAAATTGTAATGTGACAAATTTTCCATTAACTTCAAAATTTGCTTTACTATGTAAACTAATTTCCAATTTTGGGATTTTCTTTCCCTACAAGCATTGATTAGAATAAGAGAATCCCATTTGATCTGTAAGTTTGAGATTTTAAAATCTAGAGCCATTCTCAAACCATTTAGTAAAGCTTGTGTTTCAGCTTCATTATTTGTTCCACTTATTAATTTGATGGATTTGGCACATAGGACTACGCCTTTATAATCTCTTATAACTACTCCAGCCCCTAAAATTCCTGGGTTACCTCTTGAAGCACCATCAAAATTCAATTTAAAGATACCCAAAGGTGGTGTTAGCCAAACAACCTTAGATCTATCATTTTTTTTTGAGAAGTTATGAAGACTACCTTTGAAAGAAAGAATTAAAAAGGGCCAAATTGAAAGATTTTTAGAGTCCCAATGCGAAAAAGATGAGCTAGTATATTTTTTTTTGGCTACATATGCATTTACTATTTCTGAAATTGAATTTTCCAAAGAAGACAGAATGTGATCAACACCCTGTTTTTCCTTCTTAAAAATGCATTTATTTCTTGCCCACCAGATAGACCATAAAACTAAAGCAGGTATCACTTCCCAAATGCAAGCATAAAAGGAAGATTGATATAGTTTAGGCCAGTGAGAAAATAAATCGCAAATAGTATTTAGTAGAGCTATCTGCAACTTTAACCTTGACAAGACAAATTGCCAACAACTTTGTGCTATTGAACATGAAAGAAAAAGGTGATTGACATCTTCTAACACTTGATCACATAGGACACATTTGAAAGGAGCAGAAATTTTCAACCTTGATAATTTGTCACTTGTTAAGATTTTGTTCAAAATTGCTAACCAAGCAAAACAACCCGCTTTAGTTAGAATTTTTGAATTCCAACAAAAACTATAAGATCTGTGTGTTTGGTATTGAGAATCAGATTTAGAGATGGAGAGATAACCTTCTTTGATTGAATAGCTACCATTTTCAGCTTTTTTCCAGATTAACATGTCTAAACAAGAAGATACATAGACTATTCTATCCCTCAAAATTGAAGCAATGATAGCCTTATGATTATTGTCGATTGTTTCCTTAGAGAAATATTTCCATTTGACTTTTCCTGATAAAATCTCCACATTGTCAAAATATTGATGAACATATGTACCAAATTTTTGAGACAAGAAAGCTATTGAAGAGTCCAAATTACAACAATTAAGCTTCTTAAATCCATTCCATGAGTCATCCCAAAAAAGTGCATGTTTTCCATCATTAATTTCCCATGATAAGTGAGGAAGGATTATTTTCCTGCAGGACAAGAGAAAATTGCACATTGTAGAGTCTGGAGGAGGATTTGAGACAGTGAAGATTCTTGATGGATTATGGCTATCCAAGTATTTATTTTGGATTATATGACACCATTTTAATGAAGGATTTGAGAACAAACGCCAAACCATTTTAGCTCCTAAGGCCAAATTTCTATCATTAAGATTCTGAAGGCCTGCACCTCCTTTTTGCTTATTCATACACGTAGCCTCTAGAGAAATTAGTGGAATCTTATTTTTAATATCAACATTACCAGACCACGAGAATTTTTTGATTAATTTCTAGATTTGAGTTAAGATAGACTTGGGTGCTTTCAAAACTGACATAAAGTAATTAGGAATATATGAAAGCACTGACTTGACCAGAAGGATTTTTCCTACTAGGGAGAGCCATCTTCCTTTCCATGAGAGCAATTTTGATTGGATACTTTGAATAATTTTGATCCAATAAGAAACCCTATTCTAGCCTGAAAAGAATGGGATTCCTAGATATTTACTAGGCAATGGATCTTGATTGAAGCCGAAAAGGTTGACAGTAGATTTTTCAGTTGAAGTTTTTGTGTTAAACAAATAAATCTTAGATTTTTCTTCATTTACCTTTTGACCTGAAACACTTGTGTATTTATCCAGGAGAATTTTATGTTTTTTGCTTCTAAAAGATCAACTTTACCAAAAAGAAGTGTATCATCAGCAAATAAGGAGTGAGTTACAGATATATTAGCATTTGGAAAAATAACACCTTTAATCTTCCCTTGAGAATTTGTTGATTTAAACGATCTACTCTAAGCTTCAGCCAAGATGATAAATAAGAATGGTGATAAAGGGTCACCTTGGCGAACACCTTGAAAGGAATTGAAAAACCCCACAGATGAGCCATTTAGTAATACAGAAAACCTTGCACCTGAAATGCAAGCCATTATCCATTTACACCATTTAGGGGAGAAATTAAACTTCAATAGCACTTGTTCTAGAAAGCACCAATAAACCCTATTGTGGATACCAAAATTTGGTCTAGGCCTGCGAGTACACATTCGACATAATTTTCTATAGTCTGTTGTCTTGATTAAATAATGTTAATTATTTAATTACCCTTTCTAACACATATTTCCTCTATTAATTAAATACCCCTTTTTAATTAATTCATTAATTCATTATCACCCCTTTATTCAACTTGACTAATTAAATAAATCATATTTATTTAATTATGTTGCGAACTAATTAATTCTTCCCCTTTATCTATCAATTAAATAACTTATTATTTAATTACTCCTTTATCATACTTTTCCAACTATAATTAAATATCTTTATTTAATTATTCATTTAACCCCCTTTATCTATAATTAAATATTTATTATTTAATTATTTATATTATCCTTTTCAAACAGTCAAATTAAATAAATACTTTATTTATTTAATTAAAGTCTCTTATTTTTGAATGTTTAATATTAAAGTCTTTTATTTTCGAATGTTGAATTAAATTAATATTTAATTCATATTTATTATTTATGTCACATTCCTCTATCATTCAGTTATCTAATTCATTCACTTACCTTCGGACTTGAGATCTATTTTAAGTTCTCCAGTTATCTCTGGATTCAACACCTGTTTATCTCTGCGAGAAGACTCTCTATCACAACTAGTCGATTAACTAGTTCTAACTCATATGCATGTATGCATCTATTAATTAAATATCTTTTATTTAATTATTTAATTTAATTATGCATTTGAATTCCTCTTCTTCAAGTTCTAACTTTGGCTTTTGCATACAAAGTCTATTTCTTCTATTTTTGAAGATTAAGATCTTGAACTTGTGTTTTAACTCACGTTCTAACTTAGTCTCTATTTGCAGTCTTTCCTGAACTCGTGTTCTAACTCGCATTCTAACTCACGTTCTATCTAAGATAGAACTCACATCGCATGGCATTCATCAATCTCATCCGTCGATCTCTCTTTCAATCTAAGTCGATCGTTCAAAAACCCAAAATCTATAAAATGGCCTATCATTATCATTATTCCTCCTCCCGAAATCATACACTTTTGAGAAGAGACTATTCTTTGATATTTTGCTTAGACACTCGATGAAGTTATGCTTGCATTCAAACACAGAAATCTGAGGGCAAGAATACTGAAAAGGAAAAATGGAGAAGAGCAATAGAGATAATTTGAAAGAGTGAACGCATATTCGGTGAGAGCTTTCCATTAAATTGTTTAGTTTGTTTTGTTTATTTCCTCATTCTTTGTTGTTTGATTTTAGATTATTTGATTAAGATTGACATTTTTATTCTAGTTTGCAGAAAAATCTATCATTTACACCTACCATATGCTTTCTGCATATCTAGTTTAATTATCATGGCTGATAATTTATTTGAAGCTATAGTGTGCAAATTTTTATGAGCCACCATTGCTCCTTCTGGATTTTCTCTACCTGGAACAAAACCACCTTGCTCCTCTGAAATAATTGAGGAAATGAGAGGATGAAGACAAAGATAAATTGCTTTTGTGAAGATTTTATAAATTGTATTGCAAAACAAAATAGGCCTAAAATCTGAGAAAGATTTAGGTGCCAGGATTTTTGGAATGATGGCTATATTTGTGGCATTGAACTTTTTTAACATACCACTGGATTTTCTTGACTCTTCCAAGGCACTTAAAATATCGAAACCAATAAAATCCCAGCATTTTTGATAAAAAAAAATGGCTGTGAATCCATCTGGGCATGGGGCCTTATCTGGAGACATTGAAAAAAAAAACCTCTTTAATCTCTTTAAGAGAGAAAGGGGCAAGTAGTCTAATATTGTCTTCAGAAGAGACCAAAGAGGGAATATGTTGTAAAAGTTCCTCTCTTTCAGCAGCTAAATTCACATTGTTATTATCAGCCTTTGATAGAAGATTAGAGAAGAAATTGACTGCTTCTTCCTGAATATCTTTCTCATTAACAAGAATCGACCCTAACACGCTATCTTGAATTGAGAAGATTGAAGATTTTGATTTTTTGGCTTGGGCTAAATGGTGAATAAATTTGGTGTTTTTATCACAATCTTTCAACCACAATTCCCTAGATTTCTACCTCCAATATTCCTCTTAACGGGATAATAATTCTTTCCATTCCATTTGCAATTTCTTTTGTTCTTCAAATGTGGTATTATCCAGCCCATTTAAAATGATTTTCTCATTGATTTCAACTAGTTTTTTATACACCATATCTTTTTGAGAGAATACATTTTTGAAAATTAATTGATTCCAAGATTTAAGATTCCTCTTGACATGATCCAATTTTTTGCTTAATTGAAACATTTTTGACCCTTGAACAAAAGGAGTTGAATGCCACCAGTGTTTTACACAATTAATTAAATCTGGATGTCTAAGCCACATAGACTCAAATCTAAAAGATGAATGACACTTTGACTTGAAATTGTTGCCAGAGATAATCAGGGAGATAGCGAAATGATCAGAAGCTACCAAGGGTAAAATTTATGAAGAGAAATAATGATCTGAACCGATCCAATTTGAAGAGATTAAGACTCTATCTAATCTTTCTGCAATTTGCAAGAAATTTTTCCTTCTATTGGTCCAAGTGAAAATACCATTTAGTGGGATTACATCCCTCAAAGCATTAAATCTTGAATGAATGATGCAAAATCAAACATTACAATTTTGGAAGGGCTTATTCCTCCTTTTTTTCCATATCATTAGCAATAGCATTAAAATCACCAGCTAGAACACATTTATCTTGACCTATCAAATCAATTTTTGACTTCAGTAAATCCCACAAAAATTTTTTGTCTGAAGTGCTAGTTGGACCATAAACATTCAGTAACCAAAATGAAAGGTCAAAATGAGTGACATACATTAATTGCCAGTTATGCTGAAAAGAGATATTAGAGATACTAACTATCTTAGTATTCCAGAGAGTTATTAGACCTCCCGAAGCACCTTGAGAAGGTGAATGAGATGCTCCCCAAACATGCCACTTTTTTTTTATTAATAAAAAAGACTCCTCAGAAGTTTTTGTTTCTTGTAAAACTATGATGTTAGCCCCTGAGACATGTAGTTGATGCTTCACTTGGGAATTTTTGTCAGAGGCATTTAATCCTCTGACATTCTAGGAGATAAGTTTCATTATAACTTGGGAGAGCAGCAAGCTCTCCTTGGCCTTTTTTGTTTTGAAGAATTACCTAGACTGACATCTAGGGTCGATTGAATTCCCGTTGATATTTCTTCTTGAAGCTTCATGGCTAAATATTTCCTTCCTCTCTTTGCAAGAGACTTTGTATTATTTGGAGGTGAGAACTTTGACTGAGAAATAGAGCAAAAATCTTCCCTAGGGGGTTCATCACCAAATACATCTGAAGCAATGTCATCAATAATTTTCTCACCTACGGAGACTAGAGACTAGTCCACAAACTTCACCAAATCTTCTTCTGATGGCAACGCATCATGAAAAAAATCTTGGTTTACTAAAGATGGAGAGATTTGAGGACTGTCAAATTCACTTTGATAAAAAATGTCAAGATTGCTATCACAGTTATTTGACACACCCAAAGTTAACATCAAAGCACACTGGTGAGCTTGAAGAAGACAAGTGAAGTTTAATTCAGGAGATAGAACATTTAAATAATAAAGAAATATCTTTATTGGAGAATGTAGAGAAAAACCCCAGTCATGGGCACCAAAAATAATAAGTTGCTTGAAAAGAGACCGGCTCACTTTTTTATTGCTAAAAACACCTCCTAAGAGGGAAGCTTTATAAGAAACAGAGACCTGAGGCAATAAGGCTAACTCTTTAATAGAAGAAGAAACCTAATTACTTTCCAAAAGAGAAACAAGATCTGATTGAGAAGATGATGTAGTAACACCAAATATTTTTGAACAAACAAAGAAGGACCATTTGAAGCAGAGATCAAAAATATTTCCCAGGAGGGAAATATCAAGGATCCAATAATTTTGGAAAAAAGGTAAAACAGTAGATGGAACTGCCTGAGCTTTTAAATTTACTGGATTCAAATTACACCCAGGGAGCACACCATCAGAAGACCGGCATTTCTTAAAAGTATGAAGAGGTAAATGACATTAAAAATAGACAAGCTTGGGATCTTCCAAAATTACCTGTTGATCCCAAGAACCATGGACTATTTTAATTTGAACACTTAAAGGCATTTTTTTTGTAACATCCATTAACACGAAAAACCTAACTGGTAAAGAAGGATTTGAGAAAAAACCCATATCTTGATTCATAAAGATACCCAATTTGTTACCAAGAATCTCAATGATACCCGATCTCTATATTCCAAGGGTAAACCCTGGAGTTGAACCCAAAAAGGAATAAATTTCAGCTTGACCTGGTTAGGGTTAAAATTTGGAGTCCATAATGTTGTAAAGAGGCCATTTCCTTCCATCATCCAAGTTTTTTTATGAAAAATAACATTTCTAGAATCTTTATCAGAGAAAATAACCACAAAAAAACCTTATCCTTTATCTAAATAAAATACTTGGTTGGAGCCAACCCAAGTATTAAACACCCAAGATTACAGAATATCGAGATCTGGAAGAAATTTCCAAAACTTACCAAACAATGCAACATCCTTTAGATCCGAAATTTGCAGATTGAGCATGGAGTGAGGTAGCATGACCTCAACCCGAGATGGGCGTTTCTTCAATGATTTCCCCTTTGAGTTCCGAGACTTAACAGAGTGATCATAATTTTGAGGCTTACCAAAGTGAGCATGAGCTGCAAGGTGAACAAGAGGGCGAAGGATATGGCCAAGATTACTATCACTACTAGTCATAGTCGAAGGGGGATCCAACGACTAAGAGTCTAGCCGTTTCTGCAAACCTTTATGCACGGGAAGGAAAATGGTGTTAGGAAACATGAGAGGATTAGAGGTAGAGGGAATAAAATGAGAAATGGGAATGGAATTAGGAAATGAAGCAGGAGCAATAATGGAGGGAGGAACAAGGGATGAGATAGAAGAAGACCGCCCAACCACGACATCAGCCCACGAGCGAGCGGAGAGAGAGGGAGAGGATGATTTGTAGATATAGAAATTAGGTTGAGGGCCCCTAACGAGAGATTTCTTCCGACGAGATGAAACTGACATCCACTTCCCATTCCTGATAGAATTATCTAGCACCCACTTCCCATTTCTGAAAATAGAACCAAGAGAGCCTTTTCTGAAAACACCAGGAGAACTAGCAAGAAAACCAGAATGCCTGAACTGAGGAGGACCAATAGCCGAAGGCGGACGAGGAGAAAAATTTGAAACCCTAGGGCAAGGTCTGACTTTACTGAAAGCATTATTAAGAGGAAGGAAACTAGCATTGTTCGTGCAGAAAGACCTAGGAAGACTAGAGTCCTCAGAAAGAGGGACACGGGAGCCCCAAGAAGAACCAGGAGCCACAGAATGAGGTGGGCGGGAAAACCAAGGATGGCCAGGAGGGCCCTCGGGAAGATCAAGTTTTGAAAAATGGGAAATATCCATTTTTTCCCTCTACAACGTGCGGTCCCACCTTCCTTCCATTTTTTTTGAGGCTTGTTTTTACTAGCTCATTTCTTAATAAATTTTAGTTTGATTTCATTAGCATATTCTCTATTTTAAAATAAAGGTTTAGAAAAGGGTAATCAACATAATTTAAATAATAGATTAATCTAAAAACAAACTTTTTCTAATTTACCCTACTGTAATTCACTGAAAACATTCTCAAATAAAGATAATTTCTTAAGCATATTCAAATTGCATCTCTTACAATAGGTTTACACAAAGAGGAAACGAAGAAGATATAAGACTAGAAAAAAAATACTATTAAATTGATTCCTATAACTAGCTCTAGTTGGGGATGTGTACCTCATAAAGATATCTAGCAAGAATCGAGCTCTTTGGGAACAAACCAGAAGAGGGAACCAAAATAAATAACAAGAAAAACACACTTCATCATTATAAAATATGGAATATTACTTTTCAAATACACAAAAAATAAGGTATTTACAAAGAAAAACACAAAACATGCACAAAGAAAAAACAAATAAAAAGAACTATATACAAAGCAAGACCAACACTACTTAAGAGGAGAAGTGTTTTAAATGTTGACTATGGATGGGAAATTCCATCAAATTATCTACTAGATCTTTGATATAGTACACATTATTACCATACTCCTTATCAATTTCATATGGCCTAAGCTATAGAGGATCAAAATTTCTATACTTCCCCTTGTCTTCAGATCTATCATTTCGTAAGAAGACCAAATTTCCAACAGGTAGAATTTTCTTTGTAGTGTTTTCTTTTTAAATATATGATTTATTTTCTATTTGTGTGACAATAATTTCTCAAGTACAACCATCCTACTCTTATCAATCTCCATCAATTACATAATTTTATGAGAAATTATAGCATGTTATTTTCCATCATTATCCTATAGTAGCCAATATAATAGACAAGTTCAAAGTGGCTCATAGCAATGGCATATTTTATTTTATTTTATTAGACGATAGTGCAAACCTCAAATTATTGTCCCATGTTTTCTTTTTCATCCCTAACATCCTTATGATAATATTCATAAGGCTCTTATTCTTGGACTCCACGTATCCATTCCCTTAAGAATGGGGTATACTAAATCATATCAATACCATGCATTTTGCATCATGTGATCTACAACACATGACATTATCTATGGTGATTCTAGTAGGCATGCTAATTTTTTCATTCTATTTTTTAGTATAAAATCAATTACCACCTTTTATGTGGCATTACGGGTTAGAATTATCTCAACCCATTTAGTGGAGTAATTTGTAGCCACAAGAATCTATTTTTATCCATTACTAGATTTTTCTTGAATCTTCCCCATGAAATCAATCCCTTGATGTTTAAATGGAGCCTCTACCATTATGGGCATGATAGGAAGATCATTTACAAAATTTAACACACATAAATGTTTGGCAAGTGTCACACTTCCTCACTCTTTTATCAATGTCTTTGAAAAAACTAGGCCATTATAAATATACTTTGAGTACCTTGTGCATGGTAATCTTAGCTTTAAAATTTCCTCCACGAATTTCTTGATGGAGTTCATCTATAACCCTACTAGACTATTATTGATTTATGCATTTGAGAGACAATTCATTTGGATCTCTCTAGATTAAGAAATCTTGGATCAATATATATTTTTGTGATTAAAATTTAAGGGTCATTTTTTATGCTTATTCATTCCATTTGTAAACTTTATGTTCTTGAGGTAGAATATTATATCTTTATACCAAGGATCATCTTTTAAGTGATATAAAACATGTGCATTATCAACACCAATATCATTGATTTTAGTTGCCTCAATATTTACACCATCGATGAGCTTAACCAAATCTTGGCCTCTTGTCATCTTCATTATCTAGACCTAAATTTCATATTCTTGGATATTACTAATCCATCAACATATTTTCCTTGAGGCCTCATGCTATGTGATGGTATCCTTTACTATAATGTGTGGCACATATGCTACTTTTTCTCCAATCAAATATGGCTTAAAATATTGGACCACTTTGACCAAGAATAAGCATGTTTTCCCATTATAAAATATTTTAATTCTTCCCTATACAAAGACTTACTAAAGAATGAGATAGTATTTTCAAAACCATCCTTATTCTTTTGGAGGAGAATAGTAGCAATAGTATGATATAAAGAAAATTATAAAAGATGGGAGGGATTGGAATAATCTAAACTTGCCAAGATTGGTGCATCTTCAATGTCTTGCTTGATTCCCACAAAAGATTCAATGGGTTCATCACTCCATGTTATGGATTTCCCTTTCTTCAACATCTTGGAGATTGCCTTAGTCTCTTCAACAAAGTTTGGTATAAATCTCTTCAAGAAGTTGATTTGTTGGAAGAAAAATTGCACTCCTTTAATAGTTGTAGGCCTATGAATAATTTCAATATCTTAGGATAAATGCTTACTCCATAATTGGACATAATGTGGCCTAGCATCTTACCTTCATCTAATCTAATACATTTTTTGGGATTTAATCCAATATTCTAGGAATATTTTTAAAAAAATCTCCAAGTGCTTGCAATGATCCTTTCTATCCTTGGATAAAGTAGTAAGGTCATCCTAATAAACCACCATGATATCATCAATTAGACCTAAAAGTGCAGCATTCATGTCTTTCTAGAAGGTAAACCCTACACTTTTAGGCCCAAACAAAATTCACACATACACATAAGTGCCCAAGAAATAGCAAATTTTATCATGTTTTTTCTAACTGCTTGACCGCCACCTATTTATACCTTGAGAACTTGTCCACTATGCACATTAGCTCAAATCCAACATTTTTTTGTAATAATTGGTCCATGTTGAGGAGGGTGTGATTTTCCTAAAGGGACTTGATATTTAGATTTATAAATTATGCACATAATCTTATCTCCCCATTTTTCTTCCTTACCAAAATATGATTGGAATTCAATTCTAAGTGCCAAATTGGTTTGATGATACCCCTTTTTTAATTTCATCAATTCTTTATGTATATTTTAGGAGTGGTATTGATAGGTCTCTTCTTTTGGTAGAAAGAATTTACACCAAGCTAAAGAGGGATCATTTTATGAAATAGATATTCTCTATATTCTTTCAACTCATTGTACACCCAGGAAAAATACCTCCTATATATTTTTAATAATCATATCAGCATTATTTTCTTAGCAAGCCTCAACTTTTCACCCATGCAAACTAAGTCCTTAAAATGGGATTATAATTGCTCCCAAAGTGTTTAAAAACACTTGTTACAATCATGTGATAATGCCATCGTAGAAATTCTCCTTGTTTCCTCCTTCACTTCTTGATCACTTCAACCTGTTAAAGTTGCTTAATCTACCGAAAACAGAGGCACAAATAGGTTAAAAGCTCAAGGAGATGAAAACAAAAAAGCACATGTTAAATAAAAATTGAAAAGATTCCTTTTACCCAACTCGAGCATCTCAATCCACATATGCGTCATTGTTTGGAGTAGTTCAGTGGCGCTCTAGTGAATTCAATGTCGCTCTGTGGAGAAACAGAGACCGCATATGCGTCGCTATTTCACCCAACGTCGTTGTTTGGAGTTTGATTGGTCAGCCTAGGTTGAAAATGACAGGAGTGTTGCACTTTGGAGCAGATGCAGTGTCACTATATAGCGACGTTGGACTGATAGAATTTTTGTTTGACCTTTGCAGCGTCACTCCTTCTTGTAGACACAAAATAAATTAAAAAATAGTGAAGTTTTTAAAAAAAACGTGTTATTTTTTTGAAATTCGCCCTCCTTCTAGAACCAAAATGTCAATGGTTGGTCTAGACCTACTCCAACATGATCAAACAAACCAATTTTAGTCAATAAAAAAATCTATAACAAACATTCCCCATGCAATTAATTCAAATACAATGAACAAGAAAACAAGATAGAAAATCAAATGAAAGCTACTAAATCTTGTTCAAAACATTCAAACCAGCATCCCATGGGGGAATTGGTGCTTCTTTGATGTGGAAAAAAGCCCTTTCCCAATTCCTTGCAAATATTTTGATGAAAATGATTGATGATTGTGCTCTTTTGATAAAAATTTGGCCATAACCTAGCCAAGATTGATGAAATACTATGAAAACTTGGATGAAAATGGATGAACTTGCATAAATGTCTTTGACTAGGATTGTGCATCAAAATGCCTAAGATTGTGGATTCAAAATCAATAGAGAATACCTCTATTTATAATGAAGAAGTTTGGAAGAATGAAGAATAGGATGAATGTGGGATAAAAAAAAAAGGACCAATAGAAATGTGCCACTTGTCAACAAGTTATTGAAGGGAGGTTGTGCACAATTTGGTCAATGTGCAAATAAATGCAATTAGGTGGAAATTTGAAATTTGAAATTTTTCTTGTGGAAGAGGATGTGGAAGAGAGTTAATGCCACTTGGCTCAAGAAAAAGGACTTGTAAGAGAAGTTAATGGTTAATGTCATGTTGGAGGACAAATCCTTTTGGAGGGAGATTTCAAATTGGAAGAATATTCCAACAAGATTCCTTTTTGAATGAAAATAGGAGATTTTATAAATCAATTAAATTGATTTACTTGTGCAAGTTGCAAAAGCTAGAGGATTTGATGGATTAGAGTTAGAGTTAATTAGGATTTAATTAACTTAGATAGGGATTAGTTTGATTTGACATTTTGACTTAGATTTTTGGATTTATTTAAATCAAAATGAGAGGAATTAGATTTAATTAAATAAAGTTTGATTTATTTAATTAAAAGGGGTGATGTTAGATTTAATCAAATAAAGGTGATTTATTTAATCAAAAGAGGGAGTATGATTTAACCAAATAAAATGATTTATTTAATTAAAAGAAGAAATATGATTTAATCAAATAAAATGATTTATTTAATTAAAAGATGGACATTAGGGTTAAGTAAAATTGATTTATTTAATTAAAAGAAGATGATGATTTAATCAAATAAAGTGATTTATTTAATTAAAATGGGAATTACAATGAATTAATTAAATAAGGATTATTTAATTAACTGGTTAGTAAAAAAGTGATTCGGGAGGAAATGATGTTAGTGAATCAGGATTGAGTGTATGATATCAATCATGATATTTTCGATGTCTACATTTTTCCCCTCTTTGAAGCAATGTACCTGTTGTGTTGGTTCAAAGAATAACCTTGCCGGGATCAAAATTCAAAAAAATCTGATTTTTTTGGATGCCCCACTGTTGCCCTAGTGGAAAGAAGTACATTGGTACACTACCCCCTCGAGAGATCGAGCGAAAAGTTCAATTTTGAGGGTTGACCTCACAATAGAGAGGTTCAAGATGGATGTATGGATGGTGTTTTGGTTGACCGTCATGATACCATGTTAGAGTAGAGAGAAGAAAGAATAAATGAGATGATGAAAGGAGGATCCAACAATTCCATGATCTACTAAGACTTTATTAGAGATGATGATGAATGATGATGATGTATTTCTTATCAAGAATTGGGATTTTAAAAGGGCTTACTTGCCATATGTTTGATAAAACACATAAATACAATGCATCAACGTATTAATAACTAGGATGGCGGGGTATCTAGTGCGATGGACTTTGACTCTACAAACATATAGGAGTATTCTTGTTCACACCTGACATACAGAAACCTCACTAGGATGTACTTCAGATTTTTCAAACATCTTAGACCAAAACACGGAAAGGCATAACCTTCCAATGTAATAGTCAACAAGCTATTCAAAACACCCTTCATACATACCTAACAAAACAAGTATTCACCAAGGTTATATTACAAGAACGTCCAACAAGCATAGCAAATGAAAGATAATGATCAATGCCCCATTCTTTTCTCTCTAAATCATTTTGATTAGACATCATCGAGAGGTCATTGGAATGAGCGCAATAAGATAAATCAAAGAAAAGATCAAGTGAACAAACAAGCCAATGTTCTTCATACCTCTAGCCAAGGGGATGTGGTTTGTTTAGGATAAGTATCCAAAGTGATTTGCCAAAGATAATGCCCATTGTAGGAAGGATGCATCCTAGGACATGTTAGTGGATGGTGGCAAGTTGATAGGTTGTTTGAAAGGTTGTTGATATAAGGTCGATTGACATGTTTGTGAATGATCAAGAGTTTGATTTTGCATTTTAAATTTTGTTGTTTTGATTTTGATTTTGCGTTTGAATTTTTCTTTTGTTGATTGTTGTCGTTGTTTCTATTTGTTTTGCCAAAGGATGAAGGTGACGATTGATTTATTATGGATGAGATTATTGTGGGTGAAAGAGAAATGGGACGGATGGATTTTTTCAAATATTTGGATGTTTTTGAAATGTTTTGAGGTTTTTTTTGGTATTTTCTAGATGTTTTACAAATGTTTTGATTTTTAATTTTTTTGATTTTTTTTATGAGATTTTATGAATGTTTTTGGGTTTTGTGTCTTTTGAATATTTTTGGATTTTGTGTCTCAGGGGCTGATTAAATATTAGCCTTGCCTACGTTTAAGCTCAGATACGACGTAGTTCGGATGCCATTTTTTTTATGTTTTTCTAACTTTTTGACCTATTTTTGGATTTTGATATGTTTTGGATGTTTCTGGATATTTTCGCATGATTTTGACGATTTGGATATGGATATGATATCAATGCTCTCTTTTGGGATTTTGTTGAAAACCAAGCTAGGGTTGATTGATCAGATTGAAGGATTGATGATGATAACATTGTTGAGGATACACAACAATGCAAGGATAGTGTTAAGAAACACAAGAATTGGGAAGGATTTCCCGAGATGATGATGGATTGATCAGGATTTTTAAGCTTGGTTTGGAACAAAAGTGTTTGAATGATTTTATGTGACGTTGAAGTGCAAGTTAGACGCAACTGATATTGATTGTCTAGATTGATGTTTGATGAAAGATAAAGCTTGATAAGGAACATATTCTCATCAAAATATGTCATGGGTTTGTGATTTGGATTTTGGCTCACAAATTCTTTAACCAATTTTATTTTATGTTTGTTAATGTTCAGATCACCACATAATTTGGAAGATATAGATCAAGATTTATTCTCGAAGCAAGATGTAAATATCTATCCCAAGTGTCTAGCAATGGATGTAATGCCATGGGTGGATTCTTGGATAGGTGTATGGATGGATAGATATGGATTATCTTGTGATAAGATAAGGTGTTTGAATAGAGGATGCTCATTTGGATAATGTTTCATGGCTTAGATAATATTGGATCAGATAGGATCAATGAAAATGACCCATGTCAAGATGTTTATCATAAGCAAGTGTAAAGTGTGCACCAAACTTTTGTCAAGATCAAGATAATGTGGAAGATGGATGTAGATATATGAAAATGGATTGGATGGATGGTTCATGGATGAATGGATTTATTATGGATAAGATGGATGGAATGTTGGATTTATTATGGATGTGATAGATGCTTTCACCTGAAGTGGCACATGTAGATGTTTGATTCTACACATGACACCTTTTTTATAGGTTTTCATCATGGTACCTATCCAAAGTGCCACCATAGTGGTTTTCACTGGAGGATGATTTTTATCTTTCCTATTTTCATGACTTTTTGATCTTTCTTATTTTTTTATTTTTTTCTAAAATATTTTAAGCTCATGTTGAACCATCTGGTACTACTGATGTTGATTCTTTTGTCATAATGTTCCATCGATATCCTACTTGAAGAAATAGTTTTTCCAAGATCTGTGCATTTGAATACAACTTTTGAGATTCTTGATCTACTTTGTTGATATCAGAGTTAGCTTTTTCTTTGTGTGAGCATCATAATAGAATGCCTTTTGAATCCTTATGATGAAGGGTTGCTACTAATACATGGTCAATGTGACAATTGGATATCATGTGTGGAGGAGTGGATGGTGTTGTATGTTTAGGAATAAAAGATAGATTGGTTGATAGTTTAGAACCTTTGACTCTCCAAACTTGGGAAGATGAGCAATAATGGGTGGATACGAAAGTGTGCATGGGATTAGGACCAACTGCTTTATATAATTTGTATGTCACTTGAGTGAACAGTCAACAAAAAATAAGGAACCCACCCAACGGCATTAGATATTATTCAAGATATCGGTAGCCTCAACATCACAAGCCACATTCTTAATGCCTTCATCCCTAGTAACAAACAGGTCATTAGCAGTAGCACCAACCTGAGCTTTAGTCTTGTTACGGGTTTGAACCCTAGGTCCACCCGATTTTACCTCCCTAATCAAAACACAACTCACACTTGTCACCAAGCTTCTCATCTTCCGTCATCTTACCATCAGCATCATCTGCTTTTGTCTTTGTGGACATATTTGATGGATACTTTTCCCTTTTTTATTTTTCCCCATAGTTTCTTTGACTAATGGAGTTTGATAGGGATAATCTTTCTTTTTTTTCTTTGGTATCCATGTGTAATTTATTTTTCCATTATGCTTCTCAGCTTATTTTTCTTTGATAACATTCTTCATGCTTTGATTCAAATCCCTCTTTTGATGTTGGTCCCAATTCATGGATGGGCTGATGGGTGGATGAATATTCATGATGTGGCGGGTTGTAGTATTGGCATTAGTTTCATCATAAGGGTTCTTCGTGCTCCCTATGTTGACATTTGCTTGAGATGAAGTTACCCCCAGTATTATAGAGGTATCATTGATATGTTTATATCCCTTAATTGTCGAATAACCAAGACCTTGATGCTTATGATTGCCAATAATCTGCACTGGTTCAAGGATACCTTGTTCATGTAGACCTAATCATTTTCCTTGATAATTCATCTGTTCAAAAAATTTATTTGCAATAGGATATGATTTACCTTGGAAACAAGGTGCTAACCCTTCTCTGCTCTATTGTGGATCTTCAAAGGTGATAGCTTCTTCATTGATAAAATAGCTTGCCCTGAAAAAGGTAAGTGATCCAAGTTTATAAGTGATAAGATCCTCCATAAGTGGGATAACTTCTTGATTCATATCTTTGACTTGATCTTGTGAAATATCTGATTTTAATGCTTCTTCAAGAGGTGTTGATTGTAATACCCCTTCGTTTTGCTCCATTGTGCGAACATTGTTTTTCTCCTTTATGTTTTTTTTTTTCTGTTAGTACTTTGACTATGGTACTCGGTTACTATTTTATCACTATCTGTAAAGTGATGTGAATGTTATCTTTTGATGTGATGCTATTTTATTATGATGTTATCATTATGGCATGTTTTGAATTAGCATAAGTGGGTATTCAAATTAATGATGTTTTATATTTCGATTAAATTACTATGTTAGATTTATTAGTTAGTTACACTGTATTGGTGAAGGGGATGGTATCGCATCACTCGCTTGTGAGTGCCCTATGATTCTGAGATTTCCTCTTCACAATGTGTTTTAATTATAACATATATATGCATGTGGATATATTCTTTGTTCGCAGGTTGATAGGTGCAAGACATCAACTCCACCTAGTTTCACAGGTTCTTGTGTGTCCATTGCCCAAAGGCATTTGATTAGGAGATAGTAGCTAGGTTTTACGTGCCAATTCATCACCCTAGTCATAGTGTGTCATCAGGTCTTAGCCGGGTTAAGTTGCTTTAATATTGTTCTTTCATTTTGACTATTTAATTGTATGTTATAAAGGTAAATAAATGGCTTATGTATTTAAGTTGTTTATTAAATTTATCTGGTTTTATGTTAGAAATATTATTTAATTTATTAATTAATTTAATTTAATAAATAAAATAATTTAATCTTGGATTAGATTTATTTTATTAATTAATTAAATTAATTGTGTTGAAGTGAATTAAGTTATTCATTTGGAATTAATTGATATTTTGGTTGAAATTAGAAAATTTGAAAAAAAGGTTTTAAATTTCTTTTTTTGAAATTTTGAAAATGCAAATTGAAAATTGGAGATATTTTTTTGGTTTTTGTTTTCGAAAATTTATGAGGGTGGTTGCATAGATATTTTTGAATTTTCTTTATCATTTGGATTTTTGGAATGAGTTTTCAACAAGTTTTGAAAAATTGGAAAATAGAGAAGGGAAGAAGATTTTTGTTGTTTGTAGGTTTTGGGATTGGAACTGTGAAGAAGTCTGTTGATTTTTTGGGAATGAGCTTGAATCTGAGGAGAAGGCTTTGCACCATTGACAACCTCTCAAGCTTTTTGGAAGAAACAGGTTTTCTTTTATTAAATTAGTTATCATTTTGAAAAGATTCTGAAAATTTTAATTTGTTGTATGAAAAATATTTTGATCTTTGTTTGATTTGCAAAAAAAAATAAACCCATGTTGAATCTTAGTTTAATTTACAAAAAATACCTCCATTCTATTTGAGTTTCCTAAAAAAAAATGGTGTTCTTGATTGAAAATGGTCATTTTATGAATGGTTTTCCCAATTTATTTTGAAAATTCCTTTTTGAGAATATGTGAATATATATACATATGTATATACATATATATATATACATACATACATATATATGTATATATATCATTTTGGGGTTATGCTCTCAAAATTTGTTTTCAAAAAATATTGATCCCTGGCCCAAATCGTGGATTTAAAACCACAAGGTTTTTGTTGTTAAAAAAAAAATTAAATTAAATAAAAAAAATTGACAAAGGGTTTTGGGGGAGGGTCGTTGGGGGATCAGCCCCACTACGCCCCCATTGGAGGCATGTGGGGGAAGCTGCACCTAGTGTGCCACCCCCTGGCCGCCCACTATGGGTCGGCTATGTGAACACAGTCGATGCCCACAGTGTGGGTTCAATTGTTTTTACACAACCGTGCCCATAGTGTGCAGTCGGCTATGTACACAGTCGGCCGCCCCTTGCAAACCGCGATGCACACCCCTATGCGTGGGTTGACTTTTAAAATTTTGATTTTTTATAAAAATTAAAAAATATATTTAATATTTTCAATATCATAATTTTATAATATTAAAATATATTTAATATTTTCAATATTATATTTTTATAATATTAAAATATTAATATATATTTAAAAATAAGATTTATAATATAATATCTAATATTATATTATATAGTATTAAAATATATATATATATATATATTAAATAATTAAATATATATATTATATAAATAAATATATGTATATATCATATAAGGGTATATACATATTATGTATATATATATATATTATTTTAATATATATATTTTCAGTTGTGATATAAATTTAATATACATAGGAAAAAGTTGAATTTCAAATGGCATGATTTAAATGTATTTGAGAGATTTTATATTAATGCATAATAGTCGAATCGATGAATTTATTTTAGAATATTATGTTTGAAAAGAAAAATATTGAATTTAAGTGAGATATGTTTAATTGTGAGGTTAAATGATTTTAAAACGATGAATTTTGCAAAGGACCAATAGTATTCCTTTAAATGATAGGTACTGAATGGTAGAAATAAATGTTTATTTTATATCTATTTAAAAGCAATTAGAGAATGAAATATTTGGTTTAAATTTCATCTTTTGTCGGAAAGAGACGTTATTAAATCGGATTTATTAATGCAATAAATTACTAAATGTTAATAAGGAAGTGGATTTAGTAAATCCAAAGTAGATTTCATTCTTGTTTAATTGCTCTTTGAAATGTAAGCTTCTTTTGTTTTCGCTTTGGGGAAAAAGGATCAGTAGGGGTTAATGAGTCTTCCAGATGGGGTTTATAATTATGGGGGTTGTCATTTTGTGATGTCAACCTGTTGTGAATTTCTTGGGTAGTGCATGGTACGTATCCGTTATTTACCCGATTTCCACGAACGGGGATGTTTTGTGCCTCCTTGGATTAGGAGTGGATTATGTGATTTATGCCTCCTTATAAGGAGTGGCTTTGTTATGTTTGTTACCTCCAGTGTTTGGAGATGGTTTGAACTTATGTCACCTCCTAAGAAAGGGGTGGTCATGATATCTTGTTTGTTTGCACTTCGGTACCCTTGGTGATTGGATGGGGTGTATGTTGTGAAGTAGAAGAGTGGCTTCCTTTAGGGGCCAGAGCCCGAAAGAGGTAACACTAGGTAACCTTTGGAAGTATTTTAATCAAGTGATAACTAGAGCAATGTACTTAGAAGTTAGGTAGTATCTCACACTAATCAAGATAAGTTCTAGCCTCACTCATAGTCGCAAGTGCTTGGTTAGGCTTGGGGTGAGTGGGAAGGCCTAGAATGGCAAGGTCATCTATCTGGTCTTTATGACATTTATTTGATTCCACATTAGTAAGTATGAGGGTCGGGGATCGGTTGAGGCCACCAGGATAACACATGATGGGGGCCGAATCTTAAGAAGATCCGCAATGGGTAACTCCTGACGAGTTGTGCGATGACACTGTGTCTAGGACATCAGTTGGTACCTGTTATTATGTGTATGGTTCTCTTAACATACCTAATCTATTTTATATCTGGAAGCAATGTGACCATGTTAGAGTTGTACTTGTGTTGTACATGTGATTGGTTGTGTCAGTTTGGTTCAATTATGTTCTAGCCTGTGTCTAGAGGTAGTTGGTCTTGGTTAGGAATCCTTGTTACTATCTCCTAGCACAGGGGGGTGGCCCTTCAGGTACCACTTGGTTGGGTGGAACGTGCACCTTACTCCATTGGGATTTCTTCTTGTTCGTGTTGATGAGATTTCCAGTTGGAGAGCTCGTGGGATCCAATTTCATTCCATGCTTTATTCATTTCATTTAATCTTGTAATTTATTACCCCTCATTTGTTATTGAGGTAGAAAGATGTAATTTATAATCATGCTTATTGGATTTACCTCATTCGGGGAATGAGAGATGTAATCTTATTGTTTAATTATTGATAAATGAAATTGCATGGTATCTCTTATTCTTGAAGTAATTTACCTTGTATGGAATGTATGGGTTCTAATTTATTAAATAAATTAATGTAATGGTTTCCATTCATGTTTTTTGTTTGGGTCTTAAAGTAAACTCAGTCTCCTAACCTTAGGGGTTGTTTGCAATGGGTAGTGCACTTGCATGTTAATTGTACTTAAACAAAAAAAAAAAATAGTATATTTAAGTAGTTAATTGCAACTTCCTCTAGGGTTGCAAGGTGGGGTGTTACATTGATGATCTACCATCCACATAAAAGCCTTCCTCATGATTCATTTCACTGGATGTTTCTTATTCACAACTTTTGTAGGAGCCTTCTTCATGACCCATTTCTTATATGTCTCTAGATTTTTCTATATATTGATCACGTGTACAAATGTTAAGAGTAGGAGACTCTTGTTCCCTGGTAATGATATCAAGAGTATGAGAATCTTGTTTTGAATGAATATCATCTACATGTCCATCCAAATAAAGCATCTCATGGGTAGGTGGAGGAGTATGTGTGATATGGATATGATCACCATTTGTGATATCTTGTATAGATAACAGAGTGTCCATTAGATCATTGTAGTATCTCGGAGATACGAATTCTTGATCTTGAGTGATTTTAGAATTTCTTTTGACATTCTTTGGATCAAGTTCTTGACATGGGTCAATTTCAAAGGATGAATTTCTTACAAAGAGTTATTGGACATCGTCATTAGGCATGGGAATTTACTCAATATCCTCTTGATCTTTGAGTGGATTTGGATCAAGTGTGGAGTTGAATATTCCTTCACTATCTGCAACCATGAGGTTGAAGGATGTCAATATGTCCTGGAAACGACCATTTCTAGACTTTGGTGAATGATTTTGATCATACTTTGGAATAAATTCTTGATATATTTCCTCTAACTCATTAGGTGATGTAGAGACATTTTCAACATGATCATTGGTGGATGGATCTTGGATTATTTCAATAGGATCAAATAATGTTAACATGTCTTGAAATAGATCATTGTGGGGTATTATAGTTGGATTTTGATCATGATTGAAAAGTGACTCTCGATATATGTTGATTTGATCATTGGATGAGGTAGACACAGCTTCAAGGTGCTCATTGATGGATTGATCTTGATCATTTTTCTCGACAGTTATGGTTGAGAGATTGTTATCATTATCAATAGTGGTTGAATCTTGATTAGTGTCCTCAATATTTATTATTTTTTGATCAATAAGGTCATGGATGATATTTTTGAGTTGAATACAATTTGATGTGTTATGAAGATTTTCTCTATGATACTCACAATAAGATCCACCATTATTCCCAGGGAAGTTTAGGACAGATTTGAAAGCACTTACTTTTAGAAGAGTGGTGATTTTTGCATTAACTATCTTTCTTAGCACTGATTCGATTGGCTCTCCAAAAGGAGTGTATTCACGTTTATGATCTTGTGATATTTTTGCTTGTTGAGGTGATTCTTGTTGTGATTGATCTTGGAGATGTGGTGATTGATCTTTGAGATGCGGTGATTGAATTTGTTGTTGATGTTGTTGATCTTGATATCCAACCTATTGGCATTGGAGATATTGTTCTTGATGTTGTTTTGGACACAACTCAATGCTTTGATGACATGGTTTAACAAATGGAAGGTTGCATTGATTTTGGGGTGGATATGTCTCTTGGCACAATGAATCAACTATTTTGGTAAGTGTAGCAATTTGATCTCATAAAATTTGATCTTAATGTTGATCTTGACACCCTTGATATAGTTGATTTCATTTTTGAGCAAGCATATTTTGAATGTATACTTGTGGTGTTTTCATGGGATCATGGACAAATTGATTTTGTATAATTTTTTAATTTGGTATGATGTTTAGATTTGGCATTATAGGCTAACATTGAACATTGTTCTGGTTGGCAAACACATTGCTTTGATTTGGGTAACTTTGATTTTGCATGAGGTTACCTTGACTTGGATAAATACATGGAGTTGCTAACATATTTCTTGGACTTTTAACAACATTGGTGTGATTCACAAACATATATATCCCAAAGCTCACCAAGTGTGGATTTGATATGTTCATGTTTGGTAAGCTTGTATTTGGTATAGTCACATTTTGGAATGTATGGATTTGGTGGGATAATGTTGTTTGGAAGAAGAATCATGCATTGATTGTTTGGTTGATAGATTTTTAAGTTTTGAATTTGATTTAAATCTACCATCAGGAAAGGTGGTCCAAAATTTAGATTAAGAAAACTCATATTTGTTGTATCATTGAGGTTTGTAGGAGGTAAGGATCCCTGTATGGATTATATAAATGTGAGTTTTGATAATCTATTGGTATTGTAAGGCCTTGATAGTTTGGTTGACTTGGATTACTCTTGATGTATGAATTGAGTTTATATTCCATGTTTTTCTTGTGTTTTGACCTTGTTGTAAAAGTGAACCTCTAAGGTGTTTAGGACCATTATGAGATGAAAGAAAGGGTGAGTGATATGGGTGATGAGCCTTTAGGAACTTTGGAGGATGCTAGACTTTTGGACTTTTGGATTTTGATTTTGATTTGGTTTGATTTGATTCAGATGATGGACTTGTAAATCCTAAGATGTTGGATGTTACCTTGGGATAAAGTTGTCCAAAAGGATGAAAATTTAACTAAATGTGTGGGGAAGGATTCATCCATACACACTTAGCCAAACAAAGGGGATTTTGATTTTGATTGAGAGATTTACCAAAAGTCTAATATGAATGATTTTTCCAAAGTTCCAAAGGTTGTTTGTGAAATGGGATTTGATTGATGTTTTGGGATGGGTGAAGCATTTGATTTGATCCTAGATGAACCTAAGAGGGACTTGTTTACAACACCAAGGTTTTGAAGAACATTTTTTTCCAAAAGAGTACTTCAAACCAAAAGATCATTTTTTGCTCAAAAGACCCTAAGACAAAATATAAACAAGCACACGTGTGGGGTTCAATTGATTTCATCTTGATTAATGAATTGATTTTACCACATCCAATGTCTTGCTTAAGTTTCAAACTGAATGTCTATGCCTCAATTCTTTTTCATTCCACAAGGTTCATTATGTGAAAATCAAGGTTTCAAGAGCATAGCTTCCTAATGTTGAATTTAGAGGGAAAATTGAGATATAATTCCAAATACTTAGAAGCCTCTAAGGATGAAATCCCTAAGGACAAGCAATAGCACTTGGATTTATTTTTTCCATTGTATTTTCTCCTCCTAAAGGGTTTGGAATTTTGATGATTTTGTTGAATTTTTTTTTCCAATGTTTTAGATCCAAGCAAAGTGTTTTGATTCTAAAATGATGCACAACCTTGGGATAGAAAAAGACAATATTTGTTGAATTCCCACTTGGATAAATCCAGTTGTGCTTATTCAAAGAGGATGATTAGAAGCTTGACCACATTGGTTCCCCTCCATAGCACACACTTCTCGGGTCAGCCAAGCTTCAGCTCTCATGAATCTCCCATGATGAACTTTTCATCTCTACTTTGAACCACAAGTATGTGGGATGGATTTAGAACAACAGTTCTTGCACCAACAAATAGATAGGGATTTGGCTTACTATAACAAAAGATTATAGTATAGGAATTTCATTTGTGGGGATAATCCATACAACAAGAGACCACTGTTGCCCTTCTTGTCAAAACAATCCTTGTGATACTTGAACTTTCCTCAACTACCCACACTTATATACTGGGTGGAAGTCGCTTGGCTTTAGTGTGTTCCCGGTTGGGACGTTCCCTTGGGGTGAGTATTTTTTCCCACCAAGGAAAACCCTCTAAAGATAAAGAATAGCAAGCAAGCACATTCATAGTTCGATCAATCTTTGTTTGCGTAAATAAAGAGAGAACACACGTGATATACTTAACTCACACTAGCAAGGTTTGTTCAATTTTAAAATTCCCAAATTGAAGTGTGGAGGAAATCTTTTATAAAACTTAATATCACCAAAAGAATTTTGATTCTCAAGATCACTATGAAGTGCAAGAGAAGTGCATATGCCTTTTAAATGATATTAACTTGTAAAAGAGATTACAAAACAAAGAATACACATGTTCATTTTAAACCACAAAGAAATAATGGATTCTTTTTAATAGCACCAAGATGAAATGTGAAGTTTGTTTGTTCAAATCTTAAATCCCAAAACCAACTCTATTAATTTCCTAAGGTTTTTTTTAACCCTTTGCTTGTTCCTTTTAAGACCCAAACAAAAAATTATTTGAATCCTAAAAGCTAAAGATAACAAAGTCCTTAAAATGGGATTATAATTGCTCCCAAAGTGTTTAAAAACACTTGTTACAATCATGTGATAATGTCATCGTAGAAATTCTCTGTGTTTCCTCCTTCACTTTAACTTGTAAAATTTGGTTAATCTATAGAAAATAGAGGCACAAACAGGTTAAAAGCTCAAGGAGATGAAAACAAAAAATCACATGTTAAATAAAAACTGAAAAGCTACCTTTTACCCAACTCCAGCATCTAAATCCACATATGCGTCATTGTTTGGAGCAGTTCAGTGACGCTCTAGTGAAGTCACCATTTGTCTGTGAAGTCGTTGTTTGGAGTTTGACTGGTCGGCCTGGGTTGAAAATGATAGAAGTGTCATACTTTGCAGTAGATTCAACATCGCTATATAGCGGCATTGGATTGATAGTGTCATTATTTGACCTTTGCAACATCACTCCTTCCTATAGACACAAAAATTTTTAAAAAACAATGGAACTTTTGAAAAAAAACATGTTAATTTTTTGAAATTTGCCCTCCTTCTAGCGCCAAAATGTAAATGGTTGGTCTAGACCTACTCCAACATGATCAAACAAACCAATTTTATTCAATAAACAAATCTATAACAAACATTCCTCATGCAATTAATTCAAATACAATGAACAAGAAAACAAGATAGAAAATCAAATGAAAGCTATTAAATCTTGTTCAAAACATTCAAACCAGCATCCCATGGGGGAATTGGTGCTTCTTTGATGTGGAAAGAAGCCCCTTCCCAATTTCTTGCAAAGCTTTTGATGAAAATAATTGATGATTGTGCTCTTTTGATGAAAATTTGGCCATAACCTAGCTAAGATTGATGAAATGCTATGAAAACATGGATGAACTTGCATAAATGCCTTCGCCTAAGATTGTGCATCAAAATGCTTAAGATTTTGGATTCAAAATCAATAGAGAGGACCTCTATTTATATTGAAGAATTTTTGAAGAATGAAGAATAGGATGAATGTGGGATAAAAGAAAGGACCAATGGCAATGTGCCACTTGTCAACATGCTATTGAAGGGAGGTTGTGCACATTTTGGTCAATGTGCAAATAAATGCAATTAGGTGGAAATTTAAAATTTGAAAGTTTTCTTGTGGAAGAGGATTTAATGCCACTTGGCTCAAGAAAAAGGACTTGTAAGAGGAGTTAATGTCATGTTGGAGGACAAATCCTTTTGGAGGGAGATTTCAAATTGGAAGAATATTCCAACAAGATGCCTTTTTGAATGAAAATAGGAGATTTTATAAATCAATTAAATTGATTTACTTGTGCAAGTTACAAAATCTAGAGGATTTGATGGATTAGAGTTAGAGTTAATTAGGATTTAATTAACTTAGATAGGGATTAGTTTGATTTGACATTTTGACTTAGATCTTTAGATTTATTTAAATCAAAATGAGAGGAATTAGATTTAATTAAATAAAGTTTGATTTATTTAATTAAAAGGGGTGATGTTAGATTTAATCAAATAAAGGTGATTTATTTAATCAAAAGAGGGAATATGATTTAACCAAATAAAATTATTTATTTAATTAAAAGAAGAAATATGATTTAATCAAATAAAATAATTTATTTAATTAAAAGATGGACATTAGGATTAAGTAAAATTGATTTATTTAATCAAATAGGAAATACCAAGATTGATTTATTTAATTAAAAGAAGATGACGATTTAATCAAATAAAGTGATTTATTTAATTAAAAGAGGAATTACAATGAATTAAGTAAATAAGGATTATTTAATTAACTAATTAGTAAAGAAGTGATTCAAGGAGAAATGATGTTAGTGAATCAGGATTGAGTGTATGATATCAATCATGATATTTTTGATGTCTACATATACAACAACATTTTATGAAATATCAATCCAATCCAAACCAATAGAATCAAACAAATTAATGGTATCACATATTGCATTCATATATAATTTCAAATTTTCATCCTTGGTTGCATGGACACTCTTTACTTGTCAAGTAATCAACTATGAATCTCTTATAATTCTTACACACTTGATTGAATTTCAACAAGATACATTTATTCCTAGCAATATATCCCCATACTCCAAAATATTTTTAGTACATTTGACTATAATATTAAATGCATATTTGATAGACTTACCATTAAGTGAAACAAGAACAATTGCACCCCGAAAATCATCCTTGGAGCATGCATCATCAAAAAACATGGTCCATACATCATTTACACATCTATTAGGACTAAATGAATTTGAATTTTTTATAGCCCTATGGCTATATTCTTCACAATATCCTATGAAGTGATTAAGTACTATATCAATATAATTCACTTCATCACCAATCATGTATCTATCTTTAACAATTGTTAGCACTTTTTTTTTCTCAGTTCATCTTGACTTCTCCACCCTCTATTGGGATAGTAGCATAAGAGAGATCAATTTATATAATTCCACCCATTGAGGCAACCCATTTACTTAAAATATACATACCCCATTTGGTCAGATAGTCAATTATGATTATAGTTATTAAAAAAGACTTGCTCAATTATGAATCTAACAAAACCTCTACATTGTTCACAACACCAAAAATGTTCAACTCTCTAGAATCCATGGTGAAACAATTTCCACAAGACTTGGATACCTTCAAACCTAAATCATTCATGACTATAAGGGACATGAAATTACTTGGTGAATCTTATTCTAACATACAACTATGAACAAGCCAATTATTAATCTGAAATGTGGTGTAAAATGGGTCAACATTTGATTGATGGCTTGACACGGAGTTTGCTAGATATACTTCAATGGTTTCTTAATTTTCATTAGGACTAAATCATTATTACTGGTAATATAAAATAATTGATTAGTTTCTTTTATAGTAGTAAAAAATATAGCACCCTTTCCCTATGTTCAGGGACCTTAAGAATTTCCCCTACAAGCACTAAAACTATAATATAGCTCATGATTTATGCCATATCAATATGAATATATTTTCATAAAGGTGCACCATGAAGAATAGTGATATCATTAGCATTATGAATTGAAACATGAAAAATGATGGATGGGGGTTCTAGGTCTGAATGCAATAGAACACTAGGATTAAGGCCTCTTTTTCTAGGGTTTCATTAGGATGAAAATCAACAAGGTGATTAGATTGAATTTAAACCATGAAGGTGAGTCAATCAGACCTAGATCTACATATTTGTGTGTGTGGGTCTTTGGGAAGTGATTAGAATTGATTTTCCTTGATTAACCTAAAATAAAGGGAAATGGGTTCTTTCTATTCAAATGGGGGTTCACCAATTATTTACTATAAATAGAAAGATAAAATGGGGTATAATGCACCTATCTCCCTCTATCTCGTTAGGAAAAAGAGATCCCTTAAACCAAGATTAAATTTTATCCCTTAGGTGAGTCAACCTTGAAGGAGATCTTGTTGTTTTCCTTATGATCTAGGACGAGGCAGATTTGCTGAAATAGCACTTTTGGGAGGAAGGCTAAAAATAGTAAATAAAGCCAAAATTGTAAAGTACCACTTGGAATCACAAGATTAAACCTTAATCTAATGGAACCTACAACTTTCTGGTAGATATGAGAAGGTTAAGTATTTTTGCACCTTTCACCAAAATGCTAGTTTTGAGTGTCTTATGGGACTCATTTTCCCAAGGGCGAACGGGTCTAGCTACAGGGGTTGAAAAATTTCTCTCATAGTCCTTTGGTCCTATGTTTACACTCTTGATTCCTTTATGTTTCACAGTTGGAAGTTCGGAAATAAATTTTGAAAATGGGCTTAATAAAACCTTTGACAACTTTTTCAACTTTGACAACTTTTCCAATTTTGTACTTTTGATAGATCTTCAATCCTTCTTCAACCTATAATCTGCAAAACGCACAAGAGGGAAAATTTATTTCTTTTTGGTGAATGGGGGTTTTCCTTCGTCAAACCCCATTTTGGTAATTAAACCTTGAATTGAAATAATCAAACATGAAAGGAATGATGAATGAACAAGTTCTATGTTGCAACTCACCAAACCCTTGATTTGAAACCCTTGAAGGACTACAACTTAGTAGATCTCTCCAACGTCTTGATCTTGCATGAAATGGCTTGATTGATGATGTTATCTTGATGCTTGAACCTTGATTTGAACTTGAAACCTAAATCATAATGTTAGCTCCAAAAACATGCATGATGATTAATAACTTTGACATGATTTTTGAGATCTTGAATGCTACAACAAAAGCTTGAGAAATATTCTCTTGAACACCTTTAACAATAACCTTATCTCTTGTAAATTTCACCTCTTGCTAGATGTTTTGAATTGATAAAAAAACGATGTATTTATAGATGATTTTCTAATTTCCCAACAATTAAAATTCAAAAGCTGACAATTGAAATTTGAATTGGGATCATTAAAATTATGCCAAATACATATTTTAAATTTGGGTCCTAAGTCTAAGGAGGACCCATTCACCCTTGGGTGAATGGGTCCTAGGCCCTAAACCTAGGGCACACATTTTCCAGGATGTTTGATTTGATGTTTGTAATTCTTTAATGTAGGTTCCCCTTTTGGAAAATGAAATTAATTAAGCTTTTAAATGCATAATTGTGTCAATTAGAGGCTTAATTAGGTCCAATTTATTAAGGGACTCAAACATAATGTGAAAATATAAAGTACATTTTTATAAACTACATAACCTAATTAGACTATGTGCCTTAATATGAAAAATACAGGACTTTGACAATTGATACACTATAACAAAGATTTGTAGGCAGATCTAAGAAGGGAAAAATATTGTGCACCTATCTTGTAAATTTCAATTGAGTCACTTGTTGCAAATACAATTGTCATTGCACCAAAATATTGACCTATTAATGCCCAATACAATTGCCATAGTTAATGAATCCATGGGAGGTGGTTAAGCCATGTCACAAACCTGAGTGTTGCGCTGCACAACACAAGTAGAACAAGGGTGCACACCTTGCAAAAATCCCCCTAGTGCAAGTGAGGGGTTTGAACGTATGACCCAGGCTCTAATACCAATTGTTGCAAAGACAGTTGTTACACCAAAAAATCAACTTGTTAATGCCTAATACAATCAACAAAGTTAATGAATCCATGGGAGGTGATTAAGCCAAGTCACAATCTTGAGCGTTGTGTTGCACAACACAAGGAGACCAAGGGTGCACACCTTGCAACATCATTATAGGAGGGCATAGCCACCCAAGGGTGTCTCTATCCTTATAAGGAAATTTTGAATCTATTTTCATAGTCCTCTGATGTCAGATCTAAGTTTTTGATTCCTACCTGCAAATTTGTTAGGTCACTGTCAAATAATTACGTAGGTGAGTTTTTGCGAGTTGACAAGGTGTAGGTTTTTTAATGCAACAATTTTTTAATCTTAAAACTTTCTTCAATCCTCTCTAAACTTGAAACCTGCACATTCAAAGTGAGAGGAAGGTTTATTCCATTTAGGGCTTGCCTTAGTCAAACCTTGTGTTAGTGTTTCCACTTCCACAATGGCAATCTCAATGATGAAATGATAAATTATAGGAAGGAATGATGAATCCACAAATTTTTGCAACTCACCACCTTTTAATGGCTTCCTTAAAGTACTAAAGTCGTGCACATCACCTCAAGGTCTTGGATCTTGCTTGATTGATTTCTTGAATTACTTGGATACCTAAAAAAGAGTTAGCCTTCACAAACAATGATAAGATGAACATACATAAACTCAAATAGGATTTGATGTAATGCCCCGCCAAGTAACCCTAAAGTAAGTTGCAATAACGTCTTAAGCGTACAATTTTTTTTTTATTAAAGTGTAATAAACATGCATGTTCACTTACTAATTAACAACAACCTCTAAGGCTACGAGATTGGGATTACTTAAAACCCAAACATACAACATCATACATCCATAGCATTTAATTACATAATGAATTGAGTAATCATACAAAATAAAGATACATCATAACATTAAGAGATATAAAACAACACTCCATATTCATTAACTCAATAAAAGGTTACATCACTCATTCCCTGAATGAGGAAATAATACAAATGTGTTACAATATGCATAAATCCACCTCGAATACAAATGAGGGGTAAAAAAACATGATTCAAATTGAAATAAATACATTGCTTGAATTAAAACAGGAACTACAAGCTCTCCAACTGGATATCTCACCATCAAGTACTGAAGATCAAAGGGGGACCCAACGGTGTATGGTGCATGTTCCACCCAACCAAGTGGTACCCAAAGGTCCACCCCCCATGCTAGGAGATAGTAACAACATAACATGGAAAAAATTACAACCACTAGTCACAGGCTGACTCATACTGACACAACCAATCATATGAACTATACAATTACAAGTACAACTCAAATGTAACACTAACACCACTGACATAGGTCACATTGCTTCCAGATATAAAATAGATTGAGTATGTTAAGAAAACCATACACATAATATCATGTACCAACTATTGTCCTAGATAGAGTGTCATCGCACAGCTCGTCATGGGATCTCCTCTGGGAATCTTCATAGGCTCCGATAATCCTGGTGACCTCAACCGAATCTCGGCCCCCATACTCACTCATGTGGAATCAAATACCTCTCATAAGTACAAGATAGATGACCTTGCCATTCCAAGCCTTCCCACTCATCCCAATCCTAAACGAGCACTTGTGTCTATGAGTGAGGCTAAATTATCTTGTTAAGTGTGAAATACTATCCAATCCCCTAAGTACATTATTTAAGTTATCACTTCATTTAACTACCTCCATAGGTTACCCAGTTTACCTCTTTGGGCTCTCGCGCCTAACAGAAGCCACTCTTCTACTTGAAAACATAACAAACAAAACCAATCACCAAGGGAATCCCAAGTGCATACAAACTAGATCACATAACCACTCCAACACTGGAGGCAACAAACAATGAAACTCACCCCAAACACTTGGAGGCAACAAAACACATAATCCACTCCTTCCAGAGGCACAAATCATCCCCGCTCATGGAAACCAGGTAAATCTCTGACGAGACACCATGCACTGCCCAAGGGAAAAACAAATGGTTGACATCACAAAACGGCAACCCCCATCCTCTAGGATCCTCTGGAAGACTTACATATTTGAGACACACTTAACCCATTTCCCCAAACAGGAATATAGAGGAAATAATTACAACAAGGCAATTGCAAAGAAATAATCTACTTTTGGATATACTAAATCCATTTCCCTTTCATATTCTATTCAGAGTAAAGAAAATAATTTCCCTAACAAAATAATTTATTAAAACAATTAATTGCCTCTTCAGTAAAATCAAATCCTTAGATTACTTTTAAAAGCAACATAAATCAATCTACAAATTATTTTCTTCAATTTTCCTACTAAACATAATGTCCATTTTTCTAATAATTACTCCTTCTTCAATATTTCATGACATGCAAATAATTGTTCAAAAACATTAAATATACATTTTAATGTATATATACATATCACATATATTTATATATTTAATTATATATATAATCAATATATACATTAAATATATATTAAAATATTTTACAAAATAAATAAATTATTTTAATCCAAATTAAACATATTAAAATAATATGCATTATCTAAATACCACAAATATATATACAGAAAATATATATATATATTTATTTATTTATTTATTTATTTATTTATTTATATATACACTATATATTTATATTATGTATATTAAAATCCAACACATAATAAATAAAATCTGAAATGCCAAAAATAAACAACAATTATTATTGACAGGTCGCGCATTAAATTTCAAAATAAGTCAAACAAGGTTAAGGGTCGGCGGATGAATCAATTCTTATGCATTGTTTTCCATAAAAAGACAAACTCCAATGGTATGGGGAGGGGCTGCTGAGTCACAACTGACCCTCTCCCAAACTAGGTCCCGCATAAGAAAGGAAGGGAAGGGGGTTGTGGAGGTCTCCCTCCACAGTCATTCCCTCATGGGGGCGGCAGTGGAGGCAACGCCTCCCAAGCCTCCCCCATAATAAATAAACCCTAAGTAAAGAAATGAGCAACGATTTTATTAAACTTCAAAATTTTCTTATGATTTTACCATAGAGAAAGAACGTCGTACGGATAGCAGTTCAATAATATTCATTATAAATAAATAAACATATGTATGTATGTATTTGTATATATCAATATATATACATCTGTATATATGTATATAATATATATAAAAAAAATCACAATTTGATAAACAAATTGGGAAGATATTTCTTGAAAAACCATCTACAAGTAAAAAGCACAAATATCCAGAAAATCCCCAATTTTCTCAAAAGATTTCTAAATTTCCATTTCTTCTAAATCTTCTACTATAAAACACAATTTCCCTTACAAATATTTCCTCTAACTACACAGAGGCTTCCAATATAAATTTTCTAAATTTTATAATATTTTCCTCTAGGTTTCTCCACCGCAAAATTTACATATATAGAGGTTTCACAATTTTTCTTTAGAGGTTTTTTAATAATTTCAACACAAATTTAAACACTAGATTTTGTCTAAATCTAGATTTTTTTTCCTCTAGATTTATTTCACAATTTAAATCTAATAATTCCTCAAATATCTCAAATCTTATTCTTTGGTTTTCACTGTAACTAAAATTTCCTAGGTTTCTTCACGGCAATCATAGAAGCTTTAATTTCTTCTTTCTAAAACAAATTAAACTTTCCTTTATAGATCTAGCACAACAATTTTCTACAGCAATATAAATCCAAAAAAAAATTTAAACAAATCTAAATACACAAGAAAGGAACCTGTTTCAAGAAGCTTCTGAAGTGTTGAAGTTTTGATGCCAAGCCTCTTCCAAAGCTTCCTAGCAAACACAATTTTCTAGAACAAAGTATATATGCAATTTCACAACAACTATTCCAAAACAATTCTCTTAATTTTCCAACAGCCAAAAACCTCTACAATCTTCTGTGTTTTTTTAATTTTTTATTCCTCTCCAAAAATATCCTCACACCCATGAAGAAGTTTTCCTCTTGTTTAACCAAAATCCCAAATTTTCTCCATCAATAAATTTTCAACAACTTCTTAATTAATTAACTCACACATGCTGGCAATTAACAAATATCTAAAACAATCACATTTAATTTCTCAATATAATTTAATTCCAACATAAATTTAATTCTCTTTTTCAACTTTCTAAATAAACATTTAATTAATCAATTTTTAATTACTTAATAAATAAATTTAACCCCATGGATTAAATTTAATTTACTAAATAAATTAAATTTAATTAATTAATTTAAATACAAAGCTTCTATCAAAAATGTCCGAAATTAATTAAATAAAAACAAACATTATTTAATGCATAATTTTAACATTTATTTTCATAACAAGAATCCTTTCAGAATTATATAATATTTAAACAAGGCAAATGATGACACAACAACTACGACTGACGACACACTGTGGTTAGGGTGTAGACCTAACACATGTTACCTATCTACTATCTCCCATTCAACTTAACCGTTGGGTTGACATGCTCAAATCTATGAAACTAGGTGGAGTCGATGTCATGTACCTGCAACCTGTAAACGAGATAACAAAGATCATATATATATAAACAGCATAAAGTACACGCCGTGAAGAGGAAATCATGGAATCACAAGGCGCTCGCAAGTGAGTGATGTGATCTCATCCCCTTCACCAACACACATCATAACTAATAGTTCCATCATAATCCAATAATCTCATATGCAATAAACATGTTATAATAACCATCATTATTTCACTAATTAAAACATGATAAATAAAGCATCAGATAAAATACATCACATAAAGTCAATGTCACTCTATAAATAGCAATCAATTCACACACACAAGATAAAGTATATCCAAGTATCAGAATATCCAGAAAACAAATCAAAGCAAACAAAACAAAACAAGGACACACTGTCCAGGCTGGGAAGCAAAATGGAGGGGTATTACATTTGACATGATGTTTTGATTTTGAATTGTTGCAACAAATCTCTAAAAATTTTCTCTTGACTTGCTTGGTAGTGCTCTTGATAATAATTTTAACCTCTTGCTTCTTGTTAGATTTCAAATGATGTAATAACTAGGTATTTATAAGCATTTTTTCAATTTCCCACAAATTCAATTCTGATAGCCGACATTTGCAATTTGAATTGGAAATGAAAAAATTATTACACCACCATAAATCATCTTTATCCTTTTCCCCTATTTTATGGAATTTAAGGTGTCAAGTACAAAGTATCAAGTACATGCATCTGTTTGATGCTTGCAATTTATCAACAAATGGTAAAATAAGCCTCTAAATGCATAATTTAGGAAACTAGGGGTTCAATTAGGTCCAATAATTTAAGGTGGAGCCAAAACATAGTGAGAAATTGTCAAGGGTGATATTTTTTTACGCTACATTTAGCCCCCACTTTAGTGAGAGTGTGAACTTATGCTCAAACTCACACTAAAGCAGAAAATTTATGTCAAGAGGGGCCTGATTATCTAAATTTTGAAGAGATAGGATGACAAAGGACCAAGGGGGGGTGCACAATCCCCTAGGATCAAAGATCCCATGGAAATAAAACATAAGTACAAAAGAACACACGTGTGTAATGCAGCAAGTCAACATACACAAACATGCATGTCAGAAAATATGAAGCATACAAAATGAAAACACATGACATAACATAACATATAGATGAAAATGAAATGAAAAAAATATGATGCAAACACAATGAAAACACAAAGAAGACCCATAAAAGACACACAACAAAACAAAAGGTTAGTACTACAGGGATTCGAGTAGGTAAGGTAAAGAGACCTCAATCTTAGATTGTCTCAAACATCAAATATCATCCATCAAATAAATGTTAGTTAAAGGAATGTTCCCATGAGGACTATCAAGCTACGCTATGCCAAATCACTCATGAGCCACATGGATCTACTGGCTAGCAAGTCACATTATGCTAGGTTTCCATGCAATATGATGGGTTCCACAAGGCTAGCAAGTTGTGCTATGGTAGACACGTATAAAACACATAACTGTACTATCAAGCAAGTTGTGTTATGCTCAGTAGACATGTCGAGGCATTCATGACTCACACAATAAAGAATTCTGATATTTTCTAGGTGAATAATAAATCAAAGGAAACACAGGCTAGTGAAGTCTAATATTCACTAGGTGACCCTCCAAGACAAGGTAGAAAAATGAGAGCACACAATGTCTAGTGAAGTCCAATATTCACTAGGTGTGTACACATTGACAACCATACCTAGAGCGATGCTCCCTGATAATTGTAATAAAGTGCTACAAAAATGCTCAAAATGTTATGCCAATGCAACACTAAGTTCAACGTGTGTGAACAAAGTGAAGAAAAATGTCAATGTCAATGCACCTCTAAGTCCAACATGTGTAAACAAAGTGAAGCAAAAAGTTACAATTTATGCCTCCACCTTAAATAAATTGCTAAACACCATGTTGTGAACAATTACTTTAAGGTGGGAAAAATGATAAATGCCATGTGATAAAAGGGTCATAAGAGCTTATTTGGAAATCCCTATGCCACTGATATGTTTCCAAATAAAGTTATGTCATGATAAGGTGTTGGCCCCAAATGTAATGCAACAAACAAAATATTGAACACACAAGGGATCTAGAGATCTAGCTGTAGACACCTAAAATGTCTCGATGGATCACATTGGCTAACTAACACCATTTAATCCTAAAAACCCATCCTTTTTTTGCTTAATTGATTAAATTAGCCTAGCTATTTAATTAATTGCATCATTTGCATCTATTAACCTAATTCATTAAATCGGGTTAATTCACCCCCTTTCATGCTAACATTTCATCTCATTAAATTAAATAAATCAAACTATTTAATTTAAATCCCTAAGTCTTCTTATTTAATTAAATAACCCTAAGTTATTCAATTAAATATCATTTCACCTTTCCCCTTTCATTAAATCATTTATTTAAATGAAAATCACTTTATTCCTCTAGAAACCCCTAATTGTGTGATTAAACCTTGTTTAATTAACAATTAATCTAATTATCCTCCAAAAGGGGAAATTCCCATGGAATATTCCTTATCCCTTTTTTTGCATAGTTAAAACTTTCTTTTAATTTACAAAATATCTTTATCCTCACCCATGAGAATATTCCAAAAAATATTCCCTCTCCTCCAATCATCTCACTTGGCTTCAAATGCAAGTTATCTTGTAACCTCTTGAGCAAGTCACCTTGTGACCTATGTGTGTAGGTCAAAAGTGTGTTTGTTTGGAACAAATGTGGGCCCTTGATTAATTTGTATCTTGCATTCTCATCTATTGATGAGAATCCATGATCCATGCCTCTTCTTCCTTCCATCTTTGACCATTGATTAATATTTTCAATCTCAACCCTCCATTTCTCATTTTCTCTTCTATAAATAGAACCCTATTTGGAGACAAATGGATCCATCTTTCAATTTCAAGCTTATGTTGTTGAATTCACTTGCACTCACACTCATACTTTGCATACATTTAGCATATTTTAATTCATTTTTAGTTGCATAATAGCTTTAAGCTTCCATTGATGGCTTTCATGCATCCATCTTAGCTTGTTTATAAAGTAGGGTTTGAATCTTTTAGCTTAGAATTAGATTATTTTAGCTTATAAATTGCATATTTAGATCATTTTTAGCATAAAATCATGTTAATATAGCTTGCATCATGTCTAATTTAGCATAAATCATGTTTTCATCCATTTATCACAACAGTTTCATCAACTCTCTTCCATATAATCGATTGAAATAGACTCACTAATCATGGGATTGGGAAAGGTTCATTGTTCCACATCAACACGACACCAATTCCAAAATGAGATAAGTTTCAAATGGGTTAGAGTAGGCATTTAATTGTTTTCGTAGTTTGTAGTTTACAGTTTCAATACATATTTAGTTTAAATTTCATTTGAATGATCTTGTTAAATATTGAGTATTAGTGGCATGAATATGCTTTGATTATTCATAGATCAAGTGTAATTGGCCCATACTAATATCCTAAATCACACTAGGGTTAGTATACATCTTTTTTATAGTGATATAATAGAGCTCAAAACTGGCATCATTTCCCAAATATTCATGGAACAACAAACATAATGGAGGAATGACACATAGAGAGAGAAAACAAATAAAATTTTGGGCCAACATGGAAGAGACCTAAATATCTCAACACCTTGCATTTTCCCCAAAAGGATAAACACCAAACAAAAAAAAAATTATGACATAGAGAAGAACAAATATACAAATAGAAGAATGTCACGACGGATTCATTTCCTTTGTATCTTTTCGCCAATAGAGAAAAAATGGTCATCCAAAGAAAAATCACAAACAAAAAGACACACCAAGTAGCACAACATGGGAGATCACATCACATGCAAGAAAACACAAAGAACACATAGAGCAAACACGACAAAGGAGTATTGCACATGTGATCCAATCTAAAGTAAATTGTCTACATCTCAATTTTTCTCATCATATAGGAAAGGTGGAAAATTAAACAAAGGGACTACAACAAGTTTCATACTAGGGGCATCACCAAGTTCAACATGTGGTGGGTCACTCTCATTAGGAGGATCATCATGGTTGCCCCCATCTAAATTCATAGACTTTGAAAACAATAAACTAAGCTCATTATGCACTTGTTCATCAATTTTAGCAATTTCATCTTCATCATCCAAATTTATCACCATAAGAAATTTAATGTCAATTGTATACTCTTGTTTCAGTTTTTGTTTCAGTTCCATTTCTTTTTTGGTGAAATTTTTAATTATTCTTGATTTGTTTGTGTAGGTGTTTGATCTTGAGATGTTTTATTCTTTTCTTCCAATTGACAAGTAATATCATGACATCTATGCCTATGCTCTTTGGAATTTTTGTTTCTTCTTGTTCAGTTTTCAATTTGTGAAGGTGCAAGGGCGGGTTTCTTGACCATTGGTCTCTTTTCTTCCCTTCAGGGAGGAACTGAAGGAACCACCGAGGGTTGGGAAACCACTGTCTCTTTAGGTCTATACACTTGTTTTGTTTTCAAAGGCACAAAAGGAATCATTTGATTATCTTTTGGTATTTTATGAAATATGGGTGGAGGAACTACATTGTATTTACCTTGGTTACTTGGAAGAGCCATTACTTCAGGCATGGGTTCATCCACAACTGGTGGGGTGGGAGAAACAACCATATAGGCTATCATCCTTAGGTAGGATTTTTGTTTTTTTCGATCCTTAGGTGGGATATTGATAAGGGATAATTATGCTATATGCTTGGCCTTAAAAAATTTGTATGAATTGAAAAATAAATCCTCATGAGGCTTAATAGGCTCTATAGATTGAGGCCAAAATAAATCTAATGAAAAATTTTCATGGGAGGACAAAGGATTAAACCCACTATTATGCATTGTAAAAGATTTGTTTTCAAATGGGAACTTTATGCACTTGTGAATAATTGATAGGATGACATTCATGGAGCATAGCCATGGATAGCCTAGCTTCACATGGAATTGGTCTATTGGGATGATGGAGAATGATACATCTAATTATTTTGGTCCAACTTTAAGAGGGAGAGTGATTGAACCTATTGTAGGGTGAGCAAAACCATCATGAGTTTTCAACCATGCTCTTGATTTTTCATAAGAATATTGATAAATTTCATGCACAAACAAGAATTCCTTAGTGATCACATTCTCTACACATGTGGGATTAATGAGTATCCTAGTTGTAGGCTTTTGATTAATACATTCGGTGATATAGAGAGGACCAACAATCGCATGTATGGATGCATCAATATGGGTAAAAGAAATGTCAGATAACATATTGGTTTGGCCCTTATGAGGTTGAACATCTATGAGAGTGACCATATCTTGTAAACCATCCTCCTTTTCACTCTTATCATCATCATTATTATTCATGTCATTAGTTTTGTCAAAATTCATCTCATCATTCTTAACATCACAAGCTTGCAAAAATTTGGATGAATGGTTTGGTAATGGATTGGTAAAAATATGCAAGTTTTGGCTAGGTGGAGCAATAGACTTATTCCCTTGATCATTAACACCGCCTAGCTGGATGTGATTGGATTCAATGAGGCCTTGAATTTGTTGTTTAAGATGTATGTATCATTTTGTATCATGTCTATTTGTTTGATGATGTTGATGAAATGATTTTGGATTGAAACTTGGAGGTACAAGTTTGGTTGAGTACATAGGTCTGATCAAAGGCAATTGGATTAAGTTCTTGTTTAAAATTTGCAACATGATCGAATGAAGGGAATTGGGTAATTGTGTGAATTTTCTATCTCTTACTCTAAATTGATATGGAGTTGAACTTATGGCAGAAACTTATGGTTTAATGTGGTTGGTTGTTTGAGGTATACTTATCTTGATAAAGTTGTTATTTTTCTTCTTCAATGGTTGATAGTTGTTTTGAAGTGCAGATTCAGGTTTCTCAGTAGGAGTCAATGAATATGTCTCTTCCTATTGACTAATAAAATTTTGATAATCCCGAAGGTCCATACACAAGTGTATAATGGATGGATATTTCATCAATGGGATTTTATCCCTTACACCTAGTTGCAAGTTTTCAATGAATACTCTTTGAACATCTACAATAGGGAGAGTAATATTGATTTGTGAGTAAAGAAACTAATAGCACCCTATGAAGTCTATTACCTTTTCATTTTTCCTTTGTTTGCATCACACTAAATCAGTTAGTGTAATTTTAGGTCAAATGTTTACTTAGAAATGATAGAGGAATGCATCAACAAGTTCATTGAAAGAGTGAATTTGTAAGGAAACTCAGGTGCGGAAATAGCTTCCTACACTAATCTCTAAAGGAAAGTATTGTGCAAATTCTTTTAAATCCTTACAATTTCGTATTCATTAACTAATTTAACAAAGATATTTCAGCCATATACCATGCATACAGAAAAAAGAGAATTACACAATGATTTACCCTGGGGAAAACCTTTCGGTAAAAAACCCCAGCACTCAAAAACCTGCACAATGTATTATCTTCAACACAACGGTTACAACACACTTGCAATGCAAGTTCTTTCAGGAGACAATCGACACTCAAAGACAAATCCAGTAGCACAAAATCATACCAACAATACACTCTTTTCCTATCACAATCTGTAACCCTAAAAAATGCTCATATCATGTGCTTTCCTTTTTAGGGAAACTTCCAAAGATAATTGTATTAGGGTTTTACCATTCTCTGAGAAAATAGGAACCCGAACCCCACTATCGTGGAAGAGTGTATAGTACTCAACTTTATCAATTTCCACATATCTTGCATGCCTTCACCCGTCATTGAATCTTCTAGAAATAGCTCTTACGTGTCATAGGAATCCGTCATAACCGTTTCAGCCATGATCTCCTTACACACAATTCAAGATGCCGACACATCAAGTGGAGTGATACATCAACATGCCAACTAGACATGTACACTCACACTTAATTACATTATTTGCAAGAAATACTTTTTACAAAATAAATAATAAGAATAGGAATTATCCAAGGTTGAGACACCTTATTCCTAACAGAATTGAGTTATTTGATAATGAACAACACCATTCCAAAGCCATATCTTTCAATAACCTAGGAAAGAGTTTATCCAGGAGTTTATCTTCAAAAATTAAGTCACTACACAAGGAAATATATGCTGATATATGATTGCTAAGGTCTCCTTTACCATTATATTTGTCAAACCGAGGTATCTCTATATTTTTTGGCATTGTTGTTTTCAAGATTTAAGGTGACAATGGGATTCTTTTGACATATTACAATAGTTGTCCATTTTGGTTTTGGTTCAATGTGGATATTTGTTGTTGAAGTGAGGTTATGTTTTACAAAATTTGGTTGATGACCAAATCATTGCTTGACATGTTTTTAGAATGCAGTGAATATGGTGGGATTGTGTATGTGCTTGATGGACTACTATGTTACAAATTTATGAGAGGATGAAATTTTAGGTGTCACATGTGAGGACCCAAAACCATAAGGATTCCCAGTGAAAAGGCCTAAGGTTGGAGTTATGACAATGCTTTGTTGTATCGTTGAAGTGATAGTTGGATTGTGTATGTGGGAATAGAGGCTACAGTTGTGGGGAGGGATATTTGACTTCCTCCTTGAATTTTATTGTATCACAAAGCTTGAGTGCTAGCCATCATAGGTATGTTAGCATCAACTATATGGGTTAGGATACACAAAACTATTGCAAAGAAAGTTGTTGTTACACCAAAAGATTGACCTATTACTGTCTAATACAACTGCTAGAGTTAATGAATCCATGGGAGGTCGTTACACCATGTCACAAACCTAAGCACTACACTGCATAGCACAAGGAGACCAATGGTGCACACCTAGAAATAATCCCCCCAGTGTAAGCAAGGGGTTTGAACCTGTGACCTAGGCTCAAATACCCATTGTTGCAAAGACAGTTGTTGTTGCACCAAAATCTTGACCTGTTAATGCCTGATACAACTTCCAGAGTTAATGAATCCATAGGAGGTGGTTAATCCATGTCATGAACCCGAGTGATGCACTTCATAATGCAAGGAGACCAAGGGTGCACACCTTACAACAAAACCCTCTAATCCTTGAACATCTTTAATTATTTTCCTCAATTTATCCACTATAGGAACCATTACACCAACTATAGATTCAGTGCTCAAATAATCTTAAAGTCCCTCTCGATCTTTATCTAATTGTTTAGTCTTTCGAGAACATGGGCAATATAAATCTCAGCATTCATAGAAATAGTTCGTTATAATTTTTCCATTGGTATAGTGGCATTAGGGCTAGAGTCCAAAATGAGTTGAGTATTGACACCACTTTGCATGAAATATTTAGAAAACTTGGGATCCACAACGGATGTAACAACAACATGGGATTCCATAAGTATACAACTATGTCTCGCTGAAGTATTGGCAATAAGACACCAAGTCATGAAGCTCATTCAAGTTTCAAAACACTGTGTACCCAAGATGAACACTAAAATATCAAATAATCATAGCAAAATAAGCAAAAACCAAAATCATATAGCAAAAATAGACAGAGCATACAAAAATAGAAGCTTGGGAAAAAAAAAAATTTAAGTCAAAAGTAGAAAGATAGATCCGCCCAAGGGCATCTATGTCCTAGATAGGGTTTCAAGAAATTAAAATTTAATGTATATGATTGTTTAATTTTTTGGGTCTATTTGTAAATAGGTCTGAAAGTGAATATTTTTCCAGAAGTTACTCAATTTATACCAATGTGATTTAAAATTCAAGTGTTGAAAATTTTTGAACAATTAATGATAAATTTGGATGCAATTTTCAAATCTAAAATGTAAAAATTAACTGATTCTAAGATGCCACAATCTGAACATGATGATTTTGACACAATTTTGAAATGAGGCAATGCAATTTTTTTCACCTTTTTGAGCTATATAAAAGATACATAAATGAATGCAATTAATAATTTCAAATCAACAATCAACAAGTAGAAATAGATTGAGGACACAAAAACAAAGATCTAGGAAAAAATTGGTTGAGAAAAGAATAGGAGGACAAAGCCACCCAAGGGCATCCCCATCCTAGACAAGGTTTCAGAAATATGAAAGTTTGACTATGTTTTTAAACAATTTAAGGTTTTGTATCTATGTCCAAGTAGGTCTGAAATTGAGTATTTTTCTAGAATTTGCTCAATTTAAGACAGTGTAACTCAAATGCAAATGGGTAACAATGCTTGAGCAACAAATGACAATTGTGAATACAATTTTGAATGTAGATCAGACCTAAATGACTAAAAAATAATCCTATTACAACCTATGATACAATATGATATGCAATTTTTTTAATTTTTATGTTTTTATGATATGAAAATGAAACCATAAGATGAGAAATGCAAAACAATGCAATGAAAAACTTAGTTCTAGGGTGAAATTTCAAAAGGTGTATAATTTTGACAAGTCAGGTTCACCAAAATGAAACATGGAAAAAGAGGGATGGGGGGTCTAGGTCTAAATGTAATAGAACACTAGGATTAAGGCCTCTTTTTTAGGGTTTCATTAGGATGCAAATAAACAAGGTGATTAGATTTAATTTCAACCATGAAGGTGAGTCAATCAGACCTAGATCTACATATTTGTGTGTGTGTGTGGGTCTTTGGGAAGTGATTGGAATTGATTTTCCTTGATTAACCTAATTAAACTATGTGCTCTACTATGAAAAATACAAGATTTTGATAATTGATACACTGTAACAGAGATTTGCAAGTAGATCTAAGAAGAGCAGAATACTATGCAGTCGTACTATAAATTTGAATTCACTCACTATAGGAGGACATATCCAACTAGGTGTTTTCACAATATTTTGATGTCAAACCCGAGTTCCTGATTCCCAACTGCAAACTTGTCGGATCATTGTCGAATAATTTCGTAGGTGAGTTTATGTGAGTTGATAAGGTTTGGGGTTTGAATGAAACAATGGATAAATGATCTTCAAACTTTCTTCAATCCTCTCCAAACCTAAAACCTACACATTCAAAGAGAGAGGAAGGGTTGTTCCATTTAGGGGCTTGCCTTAGTCAAACCTCGTGTTAGTGTTTTCACTTCCACAATGGCAAGGTCATTGATGAAATGATAAATGATAGGAAGGAATGATGAATCCACAAAGTGTTGCAACTCACCACCCTTTAATGGCTTCCTTGAAGGACTAAATTCATGCACATCACCTCAAGGTCTTGGATCTTTCTTGCTTGATTTCTTGAATTGCTTGGAGACCTACAAAAAGGTTAGCCTTCATAAACAATGATAACATGAACATACATAAACTCACATAGGATTTGACATGATGTTTGGATCTTGAATTACTAAAACAAAGCTCTAAAAATTTTCTCGACTTACTTGATAGTGCTTTTGATAATAATTTTCACCTCTTCCTTGTTTGATTTCAAATGATGCAATAACTAGGTATTTATAGGCATTTATTCAGTTTCTCGTAAATTAGATCCCGATAGCCGTGGTTACAACTTGAATTGGAAATGAAAAATTTTGACACCAACATATTCAAATTTGGGACCAAGCAAAATAGGGGGATGTTTCCACCATAAGGCATCTTTTTCCTTTCTCTATTTTCTATAATATAAGGTGTTGAGGGAAAAGTATCGAGTAAATTCATTTGTTTGATGCTTGTAATTTATCACAAAATGGTAAAATAAGCCTCATAATTTTTTACGCTATTAGAATATAAGGCATGATGAATCTATATGGCATAAAATCCCTACCTTTTGTTTCCTTCTTCCTTTTTTATTTTCAACTCATTCTCCCATTGGTCAAGACTACTTTTATTGTATCTTAGTGACTAATTTCTATCCCTTAGAAGCATCATCCACATTGAAAGGTGTTAGACCTTTATTTCCTCTTGGGGTTGACTTCCTTTTAATTATTTGTTATTGTAATGCGTCTTTACTCATTTTTTTGTCATGTATAGAGGATTGGAACTCTTAACTTCTACCCCATTTTTAGGATTGTCTTTTTCTAAATCAAGTGCACCTCCACTTGGTATTGCATCATTAGAAAAATTCTTTGGAGTGACTTACCTATTTCTTAATTTATATCCATCTTAGGCATGGAATATTGTAGCAATAAAAATAATTATTTTATCTTTATTTATGAGTGTATTTTCCCTTAATTTTTTCTTCATGGTTTTCCTCAGCTATTCAAAATCAAGAATTAATAGCTCATACTATTTTGGACTAGTGCTTTGATTATATTGGAACAAATGATTAGCATCTTCTTGATCAAAAAAACTTCATTTTCTTCCATACATCCATAGCCAAATGTATCTTGTTGACCTATTTCCTCATGGGATACATAATTTTTTCATCCTCATATGGAATTGATTCATTCTTTCCAAGATTTAGGGTAGCCATACAATTTTTCAAGTCATGAAGAGCATAATATACATCACACCATAGGGGTGCATCTTTATAATGTACATTATCAAGTTAAAGGATATCCAAAGTTACCTTAATTTGTTGTCTATAATTTACTTTTCCTTCAGAAACATGTATGTCATGTTTGTTAGAGTAATAGGTTGTTTACTTAATTAATTTAATCATATTGATTAATTAATTAAGTCACATTTACTTTACTTTCACTTAAGCTAAACTTGGGCCCTTTAATAATTAATTATTCATCCTAGGGTTCTCACTTTTAGCATTTTGATCTCCTTTCATAAGGATTGATCTCTTTGTAATTATTAATTCTTGTTTATGCAATTTTACTCTCTTGGTTTGTAGAGCAATATCTTTGTGTTGTTCAAATCTCTTCTACGTGACAGGTCATTTTGCTTGCAGGTGATCACTGGGTTCTATGAGGTTGGCTTTCTCAACTTCAACATGGTATCAGAGCTTCAAATCTATAGCTTCATGTTCATCTTTTGAGGGATTCAAGCCTTGAAAGAGTATTTTTCTTTCATTCAGAGTCAATTTGGACCTCACCATTGTGTCTGAAATGCTCAAATTAGTCAAGATTGACCTTTGTTTTGTCAATTTTGGATTTATGACGCCAAATCTGAGAGGGTTTGAAGATTTGGTGATTTTCCAGATCCAGAGGGTACCTACAATTTTGAATTGTTTTGAGCCCAAAAGGACCTCACCATCGCATTTAGAGCACCCAAAAACCACAAAATTGATTGTCAAATCATTGAAATCAAACATAGCGACTTCGAGAGGCAAAAAAAATTCATTTATGGGTTGTACAGCCTGGTACAACACACAATCTGAGAACAAAAAAAAATAGTGTTAATGGGCACCACCGTCAATTAACTGCTAGCGCCACTAGCGGTTAATGCTAGCTTAACCGCCAAGCTTAACCACCAAACCCCTTTTGGAGCAGTTTTGGTATTTTGGCCATAACTTCTGTGTCTGAACTCGGATTTTTGAAAATGAAATATCTCCAGAAAGCTGGTTCCAAGACCAATCTAGTGGTGTAAGTGATTTTTCTTGATTTTTCTTTTTTTTTGCATTTATTTCTATTCAAAGTCAGATCTTTAATTCTAAGCTTCCAGGGGCATAAATTTTGCATACAGACTCCAATTTTTGAAAACGAATAGGCATTGGAAGGGTCTTCTAGTGCTATTTCCAGATCTATAGATTTTTTCATCAAAAAATTTACCAAGTACATTTTATTCAGTTTTTATGTTTTCACATTCTAGTGAATTACTTGGACATCTTAGCTCCTGGAAACTTCTCGTTTGCATGGGATGGCTTCTATTTTGGCTATTATTCATGTATTTATAGTATTAGGTCCTTATTGGACCTTATGGGCTCACATTGCATGTATTTATCATCTATAAATGCACTGAAATAAAGTGCCTCAGCTTTGTATGTGTAGTATTAAGATTCTTACACATCACTTTGTGCCTTATTGTACTCGCACTATGTTATAAAGTGTCATGAGGGGGTTTGATTTTTTTCCTTTGTTTTCCATCATACCTTTTTCAAGTGAGTGGCCCTTCCACGACAACAGCCTCATGTGTGTGTGACTTTTGTTTTCACACCCTTTATATGTGGGTACTTTCATGTTTGCACATTCAGATGTTCCTGATTCTTCTTCATGCACTTCTTTGTGGCATTCAGTTTTAGTGTACCTATCAAACCTCTCCCTTTTCAAAATTATGGGGGGGGTTCTAATTTTGGTGTTAATGCTTCTTTGGTTTCATGTTGGAGCGAGCTATGTATTCGATATTTATTCCTATGTACTTTCAGATATAGAGTACATCAGAAGCTAGTTACTTTTATTTCATTGAGATGGATCACTTACCATATGGACACTCTTGCATTCAGGAGGTGACCTTCCATTTTCACTTGATCGGTTCTTCATACTATTGGTACTTGTGCATTCTATATCTGTGAGTTCTTGATGTTTGTCTTGGTTTGCCATCGGATTCGAGTAGTGTCATTGGGGTAACTCATACAGATTCTTGTCTTCTTGATCTTGATCATCATATGTTTCAATGGAGGTTCTTCTTTCAGCATTTCAGCAATCATTCTACCATAGTGTTTACAAATTCTTCATGCTTCAGTCTTGTTTCAAGGCTTCTTTAGTCCTTCACTTGTTCCTAGTCTTTTTGGGACATTCTTGTTTGGAGGCTTCTTAGTCCATATGTGTTTCTCTCTTTTGGAGACCAGTTTTTTCCATGAGGTTTTCTCCTTTTCTCCTATTGTGAGAGATCTTTTACATTTGTACATGGGTACCTTATCAGGCCTTGTTGTTGGGACCCATCTTTTTTTTCATGTATTTTTTCCTTAGTTTTTAGCTTCTCCCTAAGTTCATCTTAAGGGGGGGTGTTAGAGTAATAGGTTGTTTATTTAATTAATTTGATCATATTGATTAATTAATTAAGTCACCTTTACTTTATTTTCACTTAAACTAAACTTAGACCCTTTAATATTCTATTATTCATCCTAGGGTTCTCACTTTTAGGGTTTTGATCTCCTTTCAGAAGGATTGATCTCTTTGTAATTATTAATTCTTCTTTATGCAATTTTACTCTCTTGGTTTGTAGAGAAATATCTTTTTGTTGTTCGAATCTGTTCTATGTGATAGGTTATTTTGTTTGCAGGTGATCATTGGGTTCTGTGAGGTTGGCTTTTATAGCCTCAACAATATTTTGTGGTTTATTAGACCAATCATAATTTTAGGGAATGTTATACAAACACTAATTCTCATCAAAATGAGTTGCATTATTTGGATGTGGTATTTCTTTCTCATTCCTAGCCACCTTATAGAACAAATATTTTACTACACTCATTAGCTGATCTAACTTTTCATCATTAGAAAGTGGTTTTATTGGGACCTTTCTATTAGAATGGAATATCTTGACATCCACTGTAATGCCCTGCCAAATAACCTTAAAGGAAGTTGCAATTAACATCATAAGCGAACCAATTTTTTTTTTATGAAGTGTATTTAACATACACGTTCACTTACTAATTAACAACAACCTCTAAGGCTATAAGGTTAGGATTACTTAAACCCACACATACATATTACATATAACCATAGCATTAAGAACTTTATGATATAAACATCATACATCATAAGAATACCACATAACATAATAAGAGAATCAACCAAGATACAATCTCATAAACATTATCTTAAACCAATAGTTACATCACTCATTCCCAGAATGAGACAATAGTACAAATGTATTACAATTACATAACTCCATCTCTTACAAAAGAGGGATAAAGTATCATATACAACTGAAATATTACAATGCAAGAAATTACAACAAGAATCGTGAGTTGTCCATCTGGATGTCTCGCCACCAAGTACTGAAGATAGATGGGGACCCAACGGTTTTGGTGCATGATCCACCCAACCAATGTGGTACCCGAAGGCCCACCCCCCATGCTAGGAGATAGTAACAAAGTAACATGGACAAAGATTCTACTACCTCCAACCAAAGGCAGACTCAAACTGACTCATACTATTATAACCCACCAAATGAATTAACAAGTACAACTCATTCACCATACAAGTACAAATCAAGTACAACTCATATACAATACAAGTAAAAATCAAATACAATACAAGTACAACTCCAACATCACTGACATAGGTCACATTGCTTTCAGACATAAAGTAGATCAAGTATGTTCCAATAACCATACACATAAAATAATTAACAACAGTTGTCCTAGATAGAGTGTCATTGCAAGGTTTGTCATGAGATCTCCTCTAGGCATTCTTCATAGGCTCTGGCACAAGTAATCTTGGTGACCTCAACCGAATCCCGGCACTCATACTCACTCATGTGGAATCAACTACCTCTCAAAAGAGCAAGATAGTTGATCTTGCCATTCCAGGCCTTCTCACTCATCCCAAGTCTAAAAAAGCCCTTGTGTCTATGAGTGAGGATTAAATTATCTTGATTAGTGTGAATTGCATCCTAATCATCTAAGTACATTAATTTAATTATCACTTGATTAACTCACTTTTGAAGGTTACCCGGTTTACCACTTTGGGCTCCGGCCCCTAACAAAAGTCACTCTTCTAATGAACAACACACACCCAAACAATCTACCAAGGGAAACACAAGTGCATACCAACTGAGCATCATAATCCACTCCAACACAAGGAGGATACAAATAATAGAACTCACTCCAACATCTTGGAGGCAATAACACATAGTCCACTCCTTTCACGGGAGGTACAAAATATCTCACTCCAAACATCTTAGAGGCAACAACACATAGTCCACTCCTTTCACAGGAGGCAACAAGATGAAACCACATAACAAGGTCACTCCATACAAGGAGACACGAATCCCATAATCAGCTCCTAAACCAAGGAGGTGCAAACATCCCCGTTCGTGAAAATCGGGTACAACTGAAAAGACGCCATGCACTACCCAAGGGAAAACAACTGGATGGCATAAATATTCAACAACCCTTATCCTCTTAGTTCTTCTGGAAGACTTATAATTTAGAACTAACACTAAATCCCAAAACCAACAATGCAACTTGACGACATAGCAACAAAAGCATTCAAGTCATCAATCAAATCTAATATTTGGATTTCCTAAATCCATATTCATTCAATAGGTAGTGTAGAAAAGTCAAAGTCATGATAACTAGATCATCTAAAATAATCATAACCCCTATTTCCCTTTTCATTATTGAAAATCTAAAACAATTAAACTTACTTCCCTTTACTGAATACAGAGAATTAAATCCTTTAAGATAATCATGAGGAAGATACTACTTTTGGATATACTAAATCCATATCTCTTTCATAATCCAATCACAATGATTCAATTAATCTAAATAGAAATTAATAAATAACATAATTGATTGCCTCATCAATAAAACAACTTCTTAATTTACTTTTAAATCGACACAAATCCATGCAAGTAAACTATTTCCATTTCCTAACCAACTCTTACTTCTCATTCAATTTTCTATTTAAAACATTCAATCACTTTAATATAATAACATATTGTTTCTCTATCCAATTTTCATATACACTAATCAATCCATTTTTAAATCTCTATTCAATAATACATTGCATGCATCTCATTAAAATAAAATACGATAATGAATTTTACACTGAATATATATATATATGCTCCATATTATATAGAAACCATTAGTATTTCATTCACAATGACTAGATTACTCTATGGAACTAAATAAAACATAATAACTATTTGCCTTTTTCAATATAGTTAGTTCCTAAATTTACTTCTAATGCAACCTAACACTATTGCAAACAATCTTTTTTCAATTTTCTATCTAGAGTCTATATTTCTTCAACTATCCATTTAAAAACATGCAATTTCATCAATGTATAAAAATATCTTTTGGCTTGTTTATTTGGCCACGCATTCATATTGTTTCTAATTAAATCTCATTAATTAAAACAAATATTTAAATATAAATATTTCTATAATTCTTCAATATATTTAAATATCTTTCTCTATACATTTTCTACACATACTAATTATTTCTTTTAGAATATTAATAATACCCAATTTGCAAACAACAAAATAAAATAAGATAAAATATTATTTATTCTCTCAAATGGATATATACCTTCACTATATATATACTAAATATAAATTAATATATTTAAATATATTTAATCATTAACATATCTTCTATCCTTTGCAAAATATCAAATTGATTAATTCAAAATAAAATATCCTTTATCATCAATATTCCAAAATATAAATATATTTTTCCAATTAAATCAAATTAATAATTGGACCTTTTACATATGAATTTAAATTTCACAATTCAATTTTAAATTATGCATTCTTTAAATCAAATATTTAACTCCTTCAATTAAACTTTAACATGCCATTTTAAAATAAACAATAATTTCCCCATATGTTTATAATTTTAATTCCACTAATCTAATATACAAATTTTATTTAAAATAATATAAATAAATATAATACTTTAGTATTATAAATTATAATATAAAATATTATTAAATAATATTTTAATATTATAATAACAATACATAAAATATTAATATTTATAAATATCAATTTATTATTATTTTATTTACAGAACAACCATGGGAAAATATCTTAACAGTAGTCTCATGTTTCAAGCATAACTCAAAAACTACGATCTGGGTATTTGATATTTTTGGACAAGGGTTAGAAAATTGCAAAATGCAAAAACCCTTTAAATTTCTTGAAAACCCGGTTTGTGAAATTAAAGTTATAGGCGACGCAATCAGACCATTTTACCATGAAAATATAATTATACTGCAGATTTTAAAATCCGTTTTTTGATAATAAACAGAAGGTTTCATTTTCTAAAAATATTATAAATGCCTTGTTCAATCTCTATGTTTAATTTCAATAACAATAAAATCAATTTCTCCAAATAATTTAAATTCAACTAAAGTTTTCACAATTTTCACTCAAGAATTTTCACAAGCAAAGGTTGTAAATTTATTTAATTCCTTTCTTCTAATATCAAATTTATTTTCTAAAACAGATTTAACAAACAAATCTTTAATCATTACTATTTTAAAGAAAACAATCAAGAACAATAAAACACAAAGAGGAAAATCTGGTACAAGAAGCTACAGGAAGAGATGAATTTATGATGCAAGCCTCCTCCAAAGATTTCCTAAATTTTCTTCAATCCTCCAATGAATCCAATCCAAAATCCAACAAATGCAAACAATTTTTCCTTCAATCAATTCTACAATCAAACTTTTTTCAAACCCTTGTGCAAATTTTCCAAAATTTCTTCCCTGCTGTAAAAATGTATTTTTTTTCCTTCTAAAAGATTTTTTTCTACCCTAAAATTAAAACATGTATTCTTTATAAATCAAAAAATACCTAATACAACCCTAATTCACATTACATGCAAATTAGATATTTCAATTTCAATATTTACAACCCTAATTCACATTATATGCAAATTAGCAATTTCAATTTCAATTTCAAATTTCAATTTCAATTTCAATTTCAATTTCAATTTCAATTTCAATTTCACTTTTCAAAAAACCCACTTTCAATTTAAAATGCAATTTCAAATAATAAATTAATTTCCAAAGTTGCAACCAATTTCTCAAATAAACATTTAATTACAATTTCTAGTTTAATTCCCACACGTTGAAATTAAATTCCAGATTTAATTTTAATTCTTTTATTTCTTTTCATTCTCTTGCATCATGTTTAATTAATTAATTTAATTATTTAATAACTAAATTCAACCCCTTGGATCAAATTTAATTAATTAAATAAACTAAATATAATTAGTTAATTTAAGTATAAACTTTTATCCACATTGCATTATTTAAATTAAATAACCATCAACATGATTTAAATGCAATTATTCTAAATATCTATTTCCAAATCAAGAATGTTTCAGAATTAAATAACATCAAAGCAAGACAGACAATGACTCGACACACACAACTGATGACACACTAAGGCTAGGGTATAGACTTGACACATGTTACCTAGCTACTATCTCCCGTTCAACTTAACCGTTGGATCGACATGCTCAAACCTGTGAAACCAGGTGGAGTCGATGTCATGTACCTGCAATCCTGCAACCAAGTAAACAACATCATACAATATATCTAGCATATAATACACACCGTGAAGAAGAAATTACGGATTCGTAGGGCGCTCGCAAGCGAGTGATGCGAAACCGTCCTCTTCACCAATACACTCATCGAAACTGACACTTCCATCATAATCCAGTAATCTCATAATAACATCTCATGTTAACTCTACAACATCATTAATCCATAATGCATGTGAAACAAAATCGGATAACTACATCCCACAATAATATTTATCACTCAATAGTAATGATCAAAACATCATAACAAAATGTATCCAATATCAAAGTAATTGCAACCAAACATAGCATAAAGCAACTTGAACAAGAATCAAAACGAAGGGGTATTACATCCACCCTCTTGAAATGCTTACTAATTTCCCTCATGTTACACTTGATATTTATGGAAATAGCATATGCCTCCTTGATAGTTTATAGATTTTTATCTCTAAGGAAATATCTAATTTTGGTATTGAAAGAATTGTATTATAAAATAAGGCACATGGAATAATTTGGCCTTAAATTAAGTGGTACCTTTCTCATGGTCATGATACTTTTTTTGTTGAACACTTCATTTATTTTCTTTTTATGGTTGTCAGTTCATGGATAAAAAAATTGGGATCAATTTTATCCTCATACTGTAATCTAAATATCCTCATGAAATCCTCCCACATGTCAATGCTAATATCAAGGAGACCCCTACACCACTCCTTTGTACTTTCCTTAAGGGACTATACAAAAAAATCATCATTATATTCTCATACTCATCCATGATATTGATAAAGTGGTGAATATTATTTTCTATTGTTATAGCATTGTTTCCTTGAAATCTTGGTATTTTTCCCTTATCTCATTTGGAATCATGATGGGAAAACTAGTGATACCAAAGAAATCAAATTTTTGTACCTATTAGTTCCAAATGGTTGCTTGATTGGAGTAAATATTTGTACATTTATTATAAATATAAGTCTTACATTCAAAATATTATTAACCTATTGATTCACACACTAATCATGAATATATTGATTTTGAATATTGTGGGAATCTTATTGAACGGGTGGTTGGACATCATAATTATGTTGATCTTAATATGATCTTTAGGATTTTTCTTCCAAAAAGGCCTAATTTAATTGTATCTTCTCTTAAATTTATCTTTACATGTCTATCTTTCATTTTCTAACTAGGTAGTCATGCATGCATCAGCATCAAAGAAAGGTTTCTCCTATTTGAGGTCATCCTTAAAAGAAGTTGCATGGGATGAGGGATGAGGAGTATCCCTTGATATTCTCACACATGGGGGAAAATGAAAATTAATTTCCATATCCTCATTATGCAGCTCACAAGACATGCCTATGCTTCTTAACCCCACATTTTCTTGATTCTTGGGAAAATCATAATTATGGCTAGAGGTTATCTTGCTTGTTCTAACAATGCCATTATTTGAATCATCAAAAGTATATTGATATTGATTCCTTAGGTCATTGAACATATTTCCTCTAATTGATGTATTGATATTTTTCAAACCATGAGAATCATGAGCACACAATTTGGATTTTTAGCTTTCCATCAAGTTTGTTATTTCTATGCATTATTGGTAATCTTTGCTTTCCCATGATCTTCAAATCATGGTCCTTTCTCCATGATTAAAATTATTTTTTTAATCTAATAATAATCTAGGTCCTAACAAAGTCACCACTCCCCAACTGGAAGAGATGCACTTTCCTTAATGGATATTTTAATAATTATAACTATGGTCCTCTAAATTAATGGTTATGCATAACATTACAAAGTGTATAACAAAACTAGCTGCATCTTCATTGACCAGACTATGTAGGTCTAAAAGATAACATTCAAATAAATTTGTCCTATACAATAGCCCTATTTGTTAGGTCTTGAAATCACTCTCCCACAATCTTAGAACATATTTTTACCTACAAGGAAAAATGAAAGTTATTCATGAGGGTAAAAAAGGTTCATCAAAAATTATAGATGATTAAGGGCTAACAATGAGAGTGGATAAGCTCTCCTACACTTTAGTCTTAACTAGGACCAGGAGGGTGTTCTAAATAGAATTAAAGTGCTAAAACATATGGTAATACAAAAATTTATAGTTGTATTCAAGTTTTAGTTTAACATGAAAGGTTTCCATTGGGTTAAAGGTGCACTAGCTACATGAATGACCTCTATTATAGTTGAAACAATCATCACTATAGAAGATGAAAGATGTGAGTATAAGAATATGATTCATAAATTATTTGTATAATATCACTCAAAATAGTGTTTCCCTATTTGGAATTATTGAATCATAAAATACATAAATACTAAACTAGTTTCTACACTAATGATGAATTGTCTATTCTTTAAAAAGTGTGTGGAGGGTCTATTTTTCAAGAGAATATCCTTTTATGGGTTATAAAGTCACATTCAACCATAAGAGGAATAAATAACAAAAAACAATAAAAATATGTTATAACTAGCAACCAATTATACTTGATAATCCTTCTCCAATCTTGCAAACATTCATATGCAACACAAGAATGACCATCACAAAGACCAGATTGCAATGACTAAAAATGCTACAATATTTATCATACTTATATTATATTTACACTAGAAAATGTGTTGAAATAAATTACAAACAAAGGAGGAACATGTCACTCCTCTCTATTTAGAATTCTCTAAAATTCTTGAAACTAACAAAGGAGACACTAGATTACATATATCTACTACAATGAGCTATCTTTTTGCAGCTTCTAGAATTTGAAACCCTAGAATACTCTTTGCACCAAGGTGACTGTGAAAACTAGATTGAGTAACCCAAATATTGATCATTTGAATGTGTTCTCAATGTATATTTATAGATTTAGAGGTTTTCACACACAAAATCTCATGTGAACTAGGTCATCAAAATAACTTAGGATCCAACACATGCAAAGCATCAAAAAATATCTTAGTCATATGTAGGAAAGATACAAGGTTATGGAATTACTGATTTGTTTCAGTTCAAGACTCAAACAATCATTTCTTTTTAGGAGTTAAATTTGGGTGGCCATGTGCTAAAACTTCATCACATTTGGATAAAGTGTCCAAAATTAGCCCCTTGGTCCTTTTGAAAGTTTCCCTGAATTTGTTAAGTAAAATGAGATAATCATTTACAGGTCCTACCCTTGCAAAAATTTCAAAGGCTAGTTCCCCTAGTCTCTTCTGCATGTCCAATTCACTTTGAAAATCCTATAAGATCTAGTTCACTTCATTTTTCCTACAAAGGTCCTTGTTTGCAAGAAATTGAGCCCCATTTGAACTGCACTTATTGAAAGTTTAAAGAACTAGATCACTTAATTTTTTGCACACCCAATAGCTCACAAATAATTTTTAAATTTTGTGAATTTTGAAGCTTGCAACAACCCGACTTCCATCTAAACTTCCCCTTTAAAATTGAAGTATCCAATTCACTTCACTTTATCTACAAATCCACTTCTTCTTTTTTGCATTTAAGGGTCTTTTGCAAGAATCTATTCTCCATACAAACTTCATCTAAATAAAATCAAAGTGTCTAATTCACTTTTTCTTCATGATCAAACATTAGAAAGCCAATTTAATATGCTACAGAAGTTCGAGGTCCATCTAAAATGAATTTTCAAACTTGTTCATAATTCAAGTTCACTTAGAAAATTTTCAACCAACCTTGTTGACATCATACATAGAGATTCCCTAGCCAAATGAATCAGACCTTTCAAAAGTGGCTTTCCGAACTAGTCTGGTTGCACTTCCCCATAAGACTAGTCTAGCCACATGTTCCCAAAATAGTAGTTTATTGACATCATCCCATCCTATTTATGGAATCCCATCTCGAGCAATCCAAATATATGATGACATCAAGCTTGCATCATAATAATGTCAAACTATCATTTTGCTAACACCATCATCAAAGCTTTTCATCTAAAATGAACACCAAAATAAAGTGAAGTTTGCAAGTCTAATTCAGTTGGACTTCTCTGCAAGTCCAGTTCAAATGGACTTCTCTGCAAGTCCAGTTCAAATGGACTTCTCTACAAGTCCAGTTCAAATAGATTTCTTCATAGGTACAATTCAAAAGGAAACTCTTAGAAATTCATGTTGCACTTCAAAAAAACCAAAACTAATTCAAGAGGAAAATCTTGCAAAGATACCAAAACATCTATAATTTAACAATAATGCTCCCACCTAGTCTCCTACCTTTTCTGGACACAATTAATGTATTTCAACACCTTGTAACTACTAAATTTAATTTGATGGCACCCAAAATTATTTTTGTATACACATAGTATAGATTGAATGGAGAAAAATGGCATTCAACCCATACCTCAATTATTATTTGTAGACCTAGTGATTATCATGCCATCCCTATAGCACAATTTTAGTAGATTTCTTGGGCATTTTTTGGCCCTTGCACTCACTCCCATAAACTAGTAATGCTCAAAGGAATGATAGGGGTGCAATAAATGTTCTTTCACATTTCCAAATTATTTGATCAAATTTTGAGGGGGTGTATTTCTACAAAGTATTGGCAAGGATGATGACTAGGGTATGACCATGCTCTTTGCAATGTATCATAAAAATTTATTTTTTCTTTGGTGTTCTCTCCTATGGTTATTAAGGACCCAAGAGTTCTCATTCAAAGGGGTTCCAACAAATAGAGAAAAAAGAGAAAAATTCTCTATAAGAGAAGTTTTTTATTCTTTGAAGTAAAAATGTATGCTTAAGCCTTGTAATCAATAAAGACATTGATATTTTTCATCCTTCATGATTGTTATATTGTGTACCTTTTGATTATAAGTTTCATTTTATGGGTTTTAGTCTCTTTTATGTTTGTTATGGGATAATTGTAGACATCTTACCCCTCTTTTAGCTGTATCCCCTTCATTTTTTACCTCCTAACAGTGTTCTAATAGAATTTGTATGATATGTTGTTAGTTTTGAAGATTGTCTTATGATTTTAAGATAATTTGGAGCAAACTAAGTCTTGGTGCATCACCCTTTTTTCCTTTTCTACATTCCCCATCTCCCTTTTCCCTTGTAATTCATTTTAGTAGGGTTAGATTTTGTTTCAATTTATGTGGGTTGGATCAACACATTACATCTAGGCTCAAAAAGAAATCATCCTTCTCTGGAAGATTGATCTCAACAGCAAGGTCCCACACTTTGAGATCATTCTCGTTGTATCCTTGGATTGTTGAACCCTAAGTTCAACAAATTCTTAAATCTAAGAGACAACAATAACCTACAAATCAAATGGATAGTGGGTTAATAAAGGTGAAAAAAATTCATCAAACAAGCATTTAAGAAGCATGATCGTCCATTAAAAAATGCAATCAAATATTCTCTTGGATCACACATTTTGTGATTAAATAATATTCATATGTGTGAGAGGATTAGCTAGTAGTGAAATGGTTGCCAAAGGGTTATTTTTTAGAATTGGTGGTGAATCCCATAGCTCCTAGAAATCACATGCAACCAAAACACCTATCACAAAGAGAGAACAAGCAAATTATTTTCTATGCAACCATGAGAGAAGATCTGATCCAAAAAAATATGATGTCTTATGTATTGATAAGGAATCTAAATGAATATAATTGTACAAAATAAAAAAGAAACCCTAGATGAAACCATAGGTGAGGATTAAGTTAGATCATGATAAGTGTTCTCATCCTATGCTATGAGATAGTATGACCTAAATATAGCTTAATCTAATAATATAAAAATCACTCCTAAGTTTAGCTTAAGTGAATAAAGTAAAAGGGATCTAATAATTAATTAATTCTTAGGTGATTACCTATTTACTCTATCACCCCCCTTTAAGATCAACTTAGGGAGAAGCTAAAAAACTAATGATGAATGCAACAGTAGATGCATGAATGGGTCTTATCAACAAGTCTTGATGAGATACCCATGTACAAACAAATGAAACCTCTCATAATTGAAGAAAAGAATAAAACCACATGAGAAAAAACTCCTCTCCAAAGGAGAAAAATAAAATAAATAGACTAGTGAAAGAAGTATAGAAGGAGAAATTAATAAGATCCCCAAAGAACTGATCTTGTCACATAATTACAATATATTTTCTCCCAATAGGAGAGAGAAAATAAGGATAGGAATTCTCCATAAAGAAAGAACTCTTGTGTCATTTGTGAAACCATGAATACATAACATGATCTTCTTCCTAAGAATAACATTTATCCCCTTAGGAAGAAGAAAATCCACTGGTGATTGGAGAATCCATTTCCAAAATTTTAATGAATAGGGATTCCAAAACCAAATGATGTGTCTCTAAAAAACTACTCGCATGTCCACATTGTAGAATGAGATGATGTAAAACTAAAATCTTATGAAGATTGGTGTAGAACAAGCTCCAAATATAATAATGATGGTCCAATAGTGATGATGTTTCTATCAAGAAAGAGGAGATAAATTTCCTAAAATTAATCATCCAAATCTACAATCTAAGACTCCAAAAATAAGGATGATATATCTGCAAGATACAAATCCCAAGTAGTTGTGTTTGGAAGAAGATGAATGAACTACTACACTGGACCAACAGGGATCAAGGATGTGGTTATTCCAAGTTGATCAAGATCAATAGAAGATGGAGATTGGGTATCAGTATCAAAAAGAAATTTGAGTGTTGAAATGCTTCCCTAATGGAAATCAATCAAGAGAGAGGTTGCAAAACTTTGTTCCAAATCCTTTTAACAATTATAGGTTCACTTAAGAATGCACATGCAATTAGATATTTTAAAATTTAAACACATAAACCACAACACACATATTTTACATGGGGAAACCCTTTTAGGAAAAAACCCACAAACCAAATCACAGACCAATTGTATTTCTAATAACAAATTATGACAATACAATTTTCAGAGCCTATGTTCTTGCAGGTGTTCATTCACTGTGATACAAATTCTAGAGTGAATTTGGTAGCATAACGACATCACAAATTACAATCAATGTCGACAAACAAATTTACTAACACATAAATAAATACTTCTCATACATGGGCATTTATTTTTTCCATGTGTTAATCTCTTAGTCTTAACATGCATGCAAACTGAAACTGACAACATACACAAGTCCCAAGTGACCCAATTAGCAATTTGTCAAACACGTATGTACATGCACCAACATGCAACAACATGCAAGAATATGCAAGGCTTTCAGTTCCAAAAATCAAGCAACCTCACATGCAAGACATCCCATAGAGAAAATTAGCACCCACAACTCCTAGTCACTCTAAGTTACAACTCAGTCTTTGTTAAGCAAGTTTCCTCTTCAATATTCAGTCAACAAGTCAACAACATGCCATAGGGAATAAGGGTGCTCCTCCTTGAGGATTTTAAAATTTGCAATGCTCAAACGAGCGCCTAGGTGACAAGTTTCACCTTCCCTTGCTTCCACTTTTTTGAAGAGATAAACACTCACACAAGTGGACCCCGCTAATACTTGCTTCCAAAACTAACTGACACATGTCAACATGGCACCCATTTTTTATGTTTAAATAATTGTTTTTTACCAATGGAGTGTCCATGTAATATATGTGACATTTTTTTCTTTTTCACACCTTGCATGTAGGATGCCAACTCTCCACTAGGTCCCACAAAGTGATTTAGCAATTTGGAAACAAATATTATTATATTTAAAATTAAATCAGAAACTTAAGGGAAAATAATTAAATAATTAATCAAGGGACTCACTAAGGTTAATCCACATCAATCCCAACATTCTCCCACTTTTCAAAGGCCTATAGGAGTCACTATATCACTACTCAAGTTGCAGATCCCATTGAACTGGAACACCATCTAAACTTCTATGTTCTCATTGGCTTCATCAATGTATCTGTAACATTCACCAAAGTGTCCACATTTTCCAAGTTAACCTTTCCATCTTCCATCATCTCTCAAAAAAATTGGAACTACACATTAATGTGCTTTATTCTGGCATGGAAAGTAGGATTTTCACTAAACATATAGCAATTTTCCTATCACAATAGATAGTAATCTATCCTACATAAAAACCTGTTACGAAATAGTGAATCATACCCACATACTTAATCCATTTCCTACATAACCCCATGAGAGGAAATCATGTATGGAAGTAACCATAATGGATATATCAAAATAGACAAGCCACAAGATAACACAAGACATACCCTGGGAAAACCCAACCTCCAAAAGCATCCATACTCCATCTATTATTCAAAAAATAAACAATACATGCACTTACCAGAGTTACCATGAATAATTTTGAAGCATCAAGCCTCTCCAATGCATCCTCCATGTGTCCAAGCATGAATCCACACATCCCATGTCATGCTTCATATATGAACTCTTCAACTCAATAATAATATCCTACTCACCCAGCCAACCTTAACCATTAAACATCTTCTTGCTTTTATAGCCTCAATCTCATATAAATAAAATCAAGTGGTAAGATAAAACCATGCACCATAAAACCATGTGAATAAAAAACCACTAACCCCTCATTTAATATTGGGTACTAAGTTTTCACTTTATTAAATATTTCCCTAATATAAAATTATTACCCCATGTCTCTTACACATTAAATAATAATCCAATGTTACAATACAACATAAAGTGCTCCCCAAATAATTACCTAGTGTGATTAACCACACCTCCTAGGTACATCACAACTAAATAATTATTTAATTACAATATTATAATATAAAATTTTATGCAATGGTGTACAACACCATATCCCAACATTCTTCCACTTGTTGTATACATTGTATAAGGGATCAATCAATGAAATACGTCATCATAGTCATACATGAAACCACATGAATCTCCAACATGCTCTCATGCTCCATCAACATACCTACAATAAAACCTTGAAGTGACCACCATCTCAAGCAATAAATCCTCTCATCCTCCAACATGCCACCTATGGAAGAAAAGGAACATTCCAAGTTGAAGATGCACCAATCCAAGAACACAAGCATCAAATCCAAGTTATAACAAAGGATCCAACCAAGCTATTGTCAAAGGTCAAAACCCACATGAACAAAAATAGCATCCACAATACATGCTAATACATCCAACCATCCATACCTCCTAGGTATCAATAACATCAATAAACTCATGCCAACAATATATGTGACCCATAAACCGCAATCAAGCTCACTATATCAAACCTATCAATGAAGAACATACATATCTAGGAACTCCGACTACATGGGTAATGTAAAAGCATATCAAGTCTACCAATCAACACTATATCAAGGTGTGACATATGATTAACAATGAAGTTTCAAGAATAATCACAATGATGCACACATGCAACACCAACAGTTGTATAATATCTTGCATGTCACCATAATCCTCTCAAATCACATAAACATGATCCTCTAGGAAGGAACCATAGAATAGAGAGAGAAAACTTATAAATCATAACATGTCCTTCTACCAACACCTCAAAGTGAAATGTTGTTTCAAGTATGATCTCCTAAAAACCCTAAATGAGAAGCCTCAACAACACCCAAAACAACATTCAATCTCTTAGATCAAACACAACATATGAATCATGTATCATGCCAACATGGATGTAAGCGTCTCTAATCAATAAGATCAAACTCAAAGTAACCATTCCCAAATTAGAAATTCAGACCAATAACCATCTCCAAAACTCCTCATCCATGAATGATAACATAAACTCAAATGCATAAGGAGATAACCATGCTAAACATCCCTCAAAATAAATCCTCTAGAACTAATTATCCATAGCTCAAGATCCATATCCATGAAAGATAAAGCAATATAAACTCATGCTAAACAATCCTCAAATGAGTCTCCCAAAATAAATCAACATGACTTAACTCATTCTCATGAGAAATCAAAGCACAAAACATAAACACATCAAAAATAGGATGGGCAATACCTATTAGATGATAAACCATCGAGGAGACCTGTTGATGGTGTTTTCTGCACAGCAACAACTTAGACAAAATATGATATCCTATATCTATTGAAACGTAAATCTCTATCAGCAAGCCTCAAGAGATAACCCCAAGGTCTCTAATGTTAGGTCTTGACAATGCAATAAAACAACTTAGACTATGAAAATTTTGGTAATCACAAAGGGACCTTACTACAAGCAAATATTGAATTCAAATTTATCAGATCTAGCAATATGGTGATGCTTCAAATCCTAAATCTAACCCAGATTCAAAATAAACAACAAAAGAGACAAGGGTTTCATAAATATTTCTAAGACTAATTTTAATTCTAAGACTAATCGATGCAAATAATAAAATACTTGAAATGGACCTCATAAACGAATTCCTGTTTGACCCAGATAAATCTGCAATCTTACAAAAATAGTGCAATCTTCTAAGGAGTTAAAGATTTTCAGATTATGCATATTCATTCAAAACAACCCTATTGCAATTGAAATGAACAAGCATTCATAATTGAACTAAGCACAATTTTAAGTCTAGGCTAACTTTGCAAAGCAACTACCAATCAACTAGCTGCAAAAAGTATGGACAAGAGATTGTTGCAAACACTGCAAGAATCAAACCCTAAACATTATAAAATCATCTAACATCAAACCTAGCATATATTAAATAAACTTAAGCAATTTCCAAAGATAGAATTTCAGTAACCATGCCAGATCAAAATTCGACACAAGAAAGGCACCAAATCACAATGTCTTTACTTGTATTAAATCACCCAAAGTAACAACAATTTCAGTATTTTGTTACAACACCTGCTTGAAAAATGGGACTAACTCCTAACTCTAATTTTTGCTTCTTAATTTTCTCTAATGTGAAAACTATCTAGCTCACCCTTACAAATGAGGCATAATGCCAAATTTATAGAAACCCCCCAAGATAGGTCAGCCCAATTAGGTTTACAATAATAAATGGCCACCAAAACAAGTCGGCCACAAGTTAGCCAAGAGGAATTCAAATCAAGATAAATTATGCATTGAATGTATGCACTCCATCTAGGTTGGTCTGGGATCTCCAACATGGCCCAGTCCAATGCATGCAAAGAAGAAAGAGGAATAATGGGAAGCACAAATTTTGATGAAGCCTTGTATTAACCGCTTTCCCCTTTGTCTTTATCTCACCTAGCCCTTTCCTACACCATCGAAAATATCCTCTCCAAGTCGTTCAAAGGTGGCATGACTAACACTTTCATCCTCCTTTCAATGGACTTAATGTCCTCTCTTGATTGCCCTACCACCTTATCCTAATCAACCCTCATGGTTTGGTATTTATCAATCACCGCAATATATGTGGTTGCATCATCTAACTGGTGCTCGATGACCTGGTCCTCATTGATGGGAGAGTACACATCTTGCCACCACTTTCTCAATTGCTCCAAGCTCAGATGCTACATCTTGCCACCACTTTCTCAATTGCTCCAAGCTCAGATGCTTTGGCGCAAACCTCTTCCTTCCTATCATAACCTCAAAGAAGGAAATGCATTTATTGTAAATCTTAGTCAGGGTGTCTTCAATTTGTTTCCCCTACTTATGCACCTTCTCCAAAACCCTTAACTTTATCTGTAAAATCTCAAACCATTCCCAAGGTTTTGTAGCCTTGGATGAAGGAAGAATTCCATCACTCACCAATTTTTCTTTAGTGTAGTCCATGATGGCTTTAGTCTTTTGCAACAAGAGATCCATATCCTCCTTATCCTGGGCTAATACATTCTTCAACCAGTCAATTGATCTCATAGCATCTCCACCAATTGAAATAATGTCCTTGATAGCACTATATCCCTTGGCCTGCATTACCTGTAACTAGCTTGTTGTGGCATGAGTCATGGCTTTCATCCTTTCTAACTCTGTTATTGCTTCTTGTGGCAGAAAACCTACAGCAGATGATGAGGAGCTAATGGATTGCAATGGTTTCATCAAATCTTGCAGATACATCTAAAGTTTCTCATTCTCCTTCTTTAGTTCTTGCTTGGATTGCACTTCCTTCCTCAATCTGCCCAAGATTATTGCACTAGAGCCTTCATATTCTTTAATATCCTGCTCCATGGAAGTAGGCCCCAAGTTGACAGTGTGCGCATTTTAGTCACTACCAGTTACATCATCCTTATTCTTATCACAAGTAGGAGTAGCAATGTGGACCACCCTATTATTTGTTTCATCCCTCTCAATCCTAGAGATAACCCTGGCCTTCTTCTTTGTTTTTCCTTTTCCTATGTTTGTCGGCAAGTCATCCCAGTTGGGAGGAGTATCATCTACCACAACTTGCTTGCTCTTTAATTCCCTATCCAACCAACCTAAAACTGTGGAATTTGAGTGCACACTGTCTTGTCCAATTGCATCCTGGTGAACCTTGGGTGCATCTTCATTTAAACCCTACCTTTCAGGAGCCTCCTCAACTGTATCCTCCTTTCCTTTATTATGCTCTTCCTTTTCAGGCACTAGAGAAGGAGTCCTAATCGGAACTTCCTCACTTTGAGGAGGTCTATCCTCCTCACCCCCTATAGGTGAATCCTCAAAAGTTACCAGAGGAGACTGTAATACCTTTTCTATTTCTGCCTCAACATCATAGAGATCACCCTCTTGTATCTCCTCTTCTTCTTCATCTTTGTGATCCTCAGCATCTTTGGATTCACCTGATACATTGTGAGTCTCATGAGAAGGAAGAATATTCTCATGCTTAGTGGCAGGAGCAGCTATGGGAACACCTTTTTGTGGTACACCATCCTTAGGAGATGGAGTTCTTGATCTTCTTGTGTACACCTATGTCCTTTCTCCTGAACTTTCCACCTCTACCATTGGTGGGTCAACCTCATCCCTGCCTTAGGAGTTCCTTTCTCCTTCTGTGAAAATCTTATTATCCTTCTTCTCTTAGGCATAGGAACACTAACCTCCTTTTCTTCCTTTTGGCCTCATCCTTCTCAACCTTCTTCTTCTTCGAAATGTGTTTCCTCTTCTTTGCAATGGGATTTCTTTATTTCTCTGCCTCCCTTACCTCCTAAGCATCTTTAATCTTTATCTTAAAAGGGGAGCCCACCTTAGTCTTACCCTTAGGATCCTGCTCAGTTGATTCCTCGGAAGTGGAGTGAAACTCTAAGTTACCCATTAGGTCATAGGTGTGTTGCACACCTTCACTCTCCAACTCCAACATCTTGTGCTTGAGCCACATTTTAGTATAGCTGATCACTGGAGTCAAGATCTGCTCCAATTCTTTCTTCTCTTCCTCTAGCCAATCTAGTTCTCCAATTATTTTATCCTTTAGAGCTTCATAGTTATGGCCCTGAATCAAATTTCCATCATCTTCAACCTGATCTGGAATGGCCTTTATGTTGTATATCCGAACTGAGTTCACTGGTAGCCTAGAGAACTTCTTCTTTGTGATCTCAAATTCAACACTAATGTTGGCCCAATAATCCTCCATGTCATCCTTATGACTATATTCTTTGTTGGCCTTCCTCTGTGCCTCACCAGTCCTATCAAATATGGATCTCTTGGAATGGAAGGAAAGACCAAGAGTACTCATTTCTTCTTAAGAAGCATGGGCTGAGTTCATAGAAGGACAACCCTCACCACTATCTATCCTCAAAGGAAAATCACCACCAAATCTAGTCTTATGCTTCTCCTTCACAATTGCATCAAAGTCACAGATATTCCTTGTGACCTCCAAAAGTATAACATGATCTATGGGATATCTAGGGAGTCTATATGGAGCCATCGGACAACCATCTATTATAATGTATGAAAATGTAGGGAACTAGATAAGCCAAGCTCCAAACCTCTTGATTAACTCCTCAGCACTGTCTAAAATCCGAACATGCTCTACACCTTGCAATAGCCTGGTGATGTACATGGTGAATGCATCGTTCACCCTTCTATAACTTGTGCTCCCCAAGTGCAATTGTGGCCTCATAAATAACATCTTGTCCAAACACACCCCTTGTGCTTATCCCCTTGTATGGATGGAACCTTGCAATGATGCACTTACCAATTATGTCCTTAAAAGCAATATCCATAGGCCGCTAGAATGTAGCTCCAGCATTGATTAACCCAAAAGGCATTCTTTTGTAAGCAAAATTTCCCCATTTCGTAGTGAAGGTAGTTTTATGTTTGTCTTCATATTGTACCATGACTTGGTTGTATTCAGAAAATACATCATCTAGGATCCATTGACAATCTAAAGTACCTCATCCAATGAAGGAACTGGATAATAATCTTTCTCCGATGCCCTATTAAGATTCCTAAAGTCCACACACTCTGATTTCCCCAGCCAAATTCCCAACCTAGGTTGAATGCCTCATTGGAAATATAATTTGTGTTGATAGTAGCTTCTGCACTTCTTTCTAAATGATGGATTCTAACAAAGCATTAATTGGTCTTTGTCTTTGTCTGAATGGTTTGACATTTGAATTCAATAGAATGGTGTGTATAATGATTGAAGTATTGTATATTTTTAAGTCTTCATAACTCCATGCTATCACATCTTGATATGTGTGTAAAGCATCAATAATCCTTGTTCTTTCCTCTGGAGTACATACCTTACCAATAAAAATGTTCTTCATGTCCTCCTGTGTCCCCATATTGTATGTTTCACATTGACTATTGAGAGAATCCCTTTTGACTTGTTGTCCCTATTCTTTTAACTTATCCAAATCAAAAAATTCATTCTAACTATACCATACCTCTTGGGATAGTGTTGGTCTTCAGGTTGATGACCCCTCCCAAGTTGATTTCTACCTCTTGAGGCTCTACCTCATCAATTACTTGAGAAGCAAACACATCACAACTTGTAATGAAAACAGGAATATGCTTATCATCTTAAAATACCTAGAAATTGGTGACGTTGTCAAGTACTAAAGGTACTAGAGTGAGCTCCACAGTAAACTTCTTCAATCTTGAAAGTGATAAAGGTTGCAATGTACTAGTCTCTTGTGCCAGAGAATCTACAAATTGGTTCTTACTTCAAGGAATGAACTGGATGTTGAAAGCATCGAATCCCTTAATAAGATCCCACACTCTATGTCTATAATTATTCATCCTTTTGTCACGGCATGAATAATGTTTCCTCACCTGCCTGACCACCAACTCAGAATCCCTAAAAACTTGTAATATCTTAACTTTCTGCCTCAATTCCATTAGCAACCCATGGATTAAAGTTTCATATTCAGCCACATTATTAGTACATTGGAATTGTATTCTATGATTAGAAAAATATCTCTTACCATTAGGACTAATCAATTCAAACCCTGCTCTAGCACCTTGCTTAGATTTGGACCCATCAAATCTTAGCATCCAATAGACATGAGTCCTTAATCACTTCGAGTCATCCTTCATCTTGTTGCAGCTAGGAGGCTCTTCAGGAAGCATTGGGTTTTTACCCTTGTCATTATTTTTCTCTCTTTGTATATTCAGCTTAACAGTTGGGATTTGGTTAATGCACTTTTGTACCTGCTCAACCGCAGTCTCACATAAGCCACATTCCAACTCAGAGTGGGTAGCATCATGGACTCGACACCAATTAGGGAGCAATAATTCTTCAAAATTCATATTCCTGCCAAGTTGGATCTAATTCTCCATACACCTTTGGATGAACTTCTGGAAGTTATCCAACAAACTAAGCTACTTATCCTCTTGGTCATTAGTCTCATCTATTTTCTCACTCAGTGTTTCAGAACCACTGATGGACTCATCTTGCATCATAAAGATTTCCTCATAACCACTGGATTTTCATGTAGATTCATAGAAGGGGCCCTTCAAAATAAAGACTTCTTTGGTATCCGAGACTGAGGCAGCCAACACATAGTTTCTCATGCTGACCTCTAATACTAATATCTCATTTGAAGTATTCTGGTATTCAGTGATTACATACTTCATTATGGGCTCTCTTTCAATTCTAATCTGATTTGGGACTCCTTTCCATGGTAGCCACATGTGAGAATGTTAGATAGATGTATACCCATTTAATGCCTTAGTGAAATCCCGACCCAAAATCAAACCATAGGTGTCCGGAATATCAGCAACCTGAATGTTGATCACCTGTTGCACCCTAGGATCTAATGCAACTTTTGTGGGGATCATGTTCAATTCTCCTACTACACTCACCTTTGTCTTGTACAATTTAGTGACCTTCTTTTGAGAGGCTATAGGGGTAATACCTAATGCTTTATAGACAACAAAAGGCATAACATTTGTAGATGCTCCTGAATCCAGTAGACAATTATGAAGATTTTTCCCAAAGATACGAACATAAATCAAAAAGGGAGGGGTTTCCATCTTGCCTTGGAATAGACTCAACTGGGTGTCATCTTGTGCAGCCTAACTCTTATCCTTATCTTTCCCCTTGTCCCCAGGTGGTGCCTAGCCTTGGCCTTTGGGTTCCTGTGAACTAAAGGATCTGACAACCGCATCATTGGCATTTACTCCCTATTGTGTTGTGTTTGAATTGAAAGACCCCAAGATAGCATTCCTACTAGCAGGGACTTAATAATTCAAAATCAGAAAGACTTACCTTTACTTTTATGAATTCCTCAGTCACATATTCGCCCAACTGCTCCACAATCATATCAGCATGAGTTTCTTTGTAGCAACTAGTCTATTTGTCCTTTGATATTTCAACATTGTTTCCCTTTGATATATCAGGTTGTCATCCCTTCACAAAGTACTACGTTGGCACATGAGGGTAAGATGGATTATTATTGGTGTGTGGATCTGGTGGAGTAGTGAAATTGTTTGGAGGGATAGAAGTAGTGAAAGGGCCTCTAGATTGTGGACTCCTGTTAGGCCTGTTCCTCAAATCATATTTTTTTATTGGTTGCTAAAACATCTAGACCTCTTCAACACCAACTTCCTCCTCATCCAAGGGGCCATTATCATTCTCATTCTCTTCATTAAACAAATGAGATATTTCATCTTTATTAAGCACCTTCTCTATCTCTTTATCATTTTCATTGGACTCTTCTTTCGATTCATTCTCCTCACCTTTTGGGAATGGAGCATGGTTAAGTACCATTACTGGGGAATCATAAGGATTTGAGGGCACAATATCCTAACTATTAGAATTGTTTTCAACTTCATATTAAAATATGGAAGTAGTAGTTTGAAACTCAGGGGAATCCAACTCAGAGTGTTGACTTGTCTTATGGAGCCTGCACCATCTAGACAAAGATTGCTCTACTAGATACACACCACTTGGAGGCCTCTCCTGGGTAGAAGGTTGATCCAACGGAGTCGGAATTCCTCCATTATTAGGTCCATTATTTCATGGCCTGTTTTTTCTAGGTGGTGGCCTTCTGTCGAACCCCTATCCACCTAGTTTCCCCCTATCAAAGTTCTAGCTAGAACCTTGTCTTCTTTCAAAATTTTGATTTCTGTCAAAATGTTGCCCTCTATCAAAGTTTTTTCCTTTAGCAATATCTTTATTCTCCCTGTTGTAATTTGATTGCATGTTCTTCTATGTGGCCTAGAGTTCGTTGTTCTGATTTCTTAAATAGGTTACCTCCATATTCAGTTTCTTCACCTATTTAGTTAACTCATCCAACCGTTCCTTATCTAGATCACTGTATAATGTTGAACTCACATTACTAGGCAGGTATCTTGATGCTCCTCTGAAACCAACAAACTGATTCAAAACTTTTGAATTCTTCAAATATGTAGGAAAACCAATCTATTGTTGTGGGTAAAGGGGTTGATTGGCTCTTTGCTGAGGATAAGAGGCCATTGGTTGAGCTTGATTTATTAGAGGACTTGGGTGTCGAACCAAAGGTAATGGTGGTACTAGATTCATAATGAGAGTATGATTAGTTAAAGCCTGGTTGAGAGCTTGGACCTGTCTAGGATGAGAAGTGGGTCCCATTGATGGAAAAGGTCCTAAAAAATGTTGCGTCAGATCCGTGCTGACCTTAATAGCCTCTGTATATGCAGTGAGCAAGGTAGTTGGGGGATTAGTCCTCCACTTAAGGAAGGTGGATGTAAGGTTGTCAAGTGCTTCAAAGTAGACCTCTAGGGTTGTGGGGTCATCTACAACATAAGGTGCTTGAAGTATAGTGTATGCTCGGTGGAACCTATTATTGAATGACCCCATAGGCTCATTAATTTACCTCTTAACTCTGATAAACTGCATGTAGAGCTCATTAGCACTAATGGGAATTTTAAACTTCTACATAAATTTAGTCTCAAGTTCAGTCCAATTATGGATAGAATCAGTAGGTAAGTGATTATACCAATAAATTCCTCTTCCCTCAAGGAATAAGGCAAAATCTTGCATTCAACATCCTCATGGTTGATTCCTCTATCTCTCAAATAGGTCTGGAAAATCTTGATATGCTCCTTTATCTTCCTATTAGGGTCATTGGTATGGAACTTAGAGAAAAAGTGCTCAGGGTTCTTGGGCATGACATTGTAATCATTGAAGATCAAGGGAGATGGGTTGTTGGTAAGGAAAGCCATTGGTGGAGGTGGAGGCGACAATGGCTGGTTGGGGCTACAGAATAGGAATGGCATCAGAATCTGATTAGGATGATCCTGATGAAGATGATGATGATGGGGATGATGGGAGTGGTTGAGTGGATGATGAT